>QJNU01000410.1:0-68869 GCA_004154915.1 Monosporascus ibericus
AGTCGTGGAAAGAGCAATTATAACACTGGGCGTAGATGACAATCTTGCACTATGACTGAACCAGCTGTTGCCTCCAGAGTACCGGCGCCAACAACTGAGGGGGTGTGTCAGATAAGTAGCGTAATAAGTGCGCACTTATCAATACAGTCTTTTGGTGCAGTGGCTACGCAACAGTAAGCCCTCTCGGACTCCGTACACTAGCCAAGAGACGTGGGGTTGCCCAAGCCCGCGGACGGTTCCTGGCGTTACTAGCGACTAGAAAAAGCAACAGGTCTAGGTTCTTGGGCAACTCCACCCCACCGTTCTCTTTCTCCACGCGATCCGCTGGAAAGTCGATGTTTCCCACGTGGCACGGGATGGCGAGATTGTCTCGGATTGTTTATGAGGGTGGTATCCCCTCAGGTCATGACGGTTCCCTATCAACAAAGGAAATTATCCCCCGAAGCATAACCGAAGAGGGACCGGGACGTGGAGACGAATGGAGAATATAGAAGAGGAGGAGGATATTTTATCTGCTTTCGTCTATTCTTGCGAGGTCTGGGCCGCACTGATGGGTGGGGCGCATGAATTCAAGCCAGGGGTGGTGGATTAGACCCAAGGACCTGGATCTCCAAACCCTATAATAACCGAGGTGCTGCACGTTGTGCAGGATCGCTGCGCTGCGTGGCTTTTGGACGGTTTTGAGGTTGATGCCAATCGTTCCCTGCACCCGCTCTGAGACACCCATTTTGTTGGTTTTCCCTTGCGCCCCCCGCCACCCAACTCATCCCGTCCTTTGCAATCACAACAATGCGCTGGCTCCAGACCAAGCTCCTCGCGACTGCGGTCGCCTGGGCTTTCGCAATTGCAGAGCCCGTGGATGAGACCACAGCATCTCCCGTGGAGGCAGCAACACGCCCTCCGGGCTGCAGTCTACCAGACTTGTTCGCACAGAGGCTCTCGACGCAGGCCGAGGTCTACAACCCAGGCTCCGCTCAATTTGACCAGTTCTCAGAGAGGTGGTCTAATCTGGAAACCCCCATTGTGGCCATCACCGTCCTTCCAGCTACCGAGAACGATGTTGTCGAGATTGTAAGTCTCTTTCTCTGGTCCCTTTGTCTGCGGTAGCATGGTTGTTAATCATGTGGCATCAGGTCCGAGTCGCAAATTACTGCAACATCCCGTTCCTCGCCTACAACGGAGTACATGGAGCCATCACAACTCTGGGCCGGATGGACTCGGGCATTGCCATCAACTTGCGCAAGTTGAGCGGCGTCGCCATCGCCAACAATGGGCAAACGGCTACGATTGCGGGCGGGACCAACTCCAAGGTGGTCATCGACATGCTCTGGGAAGCGGGGAAGCAGACGGTGACGGGAACCTGTGAATGCGTCAGCTACATGGGCCCTGCACTCGGAGGCGGTCACGGCTGGCTTCAGGGCCACTACGGACTCATCGCCGATCAGTTTGTCTCGATGAACATCGTGCTGGCCGACGGCACCCTCAGGACCATCAACGCCAACTCGGACCTCTGGTGGGCCATGAAGGGTGCTGGTCACAATTTTGGCATCGTCACCTCGGCCACGGTCAAGATCTACCCGCGCGTCCACACCAACTGGGCCATCGAGACGCTCATGTTCACGGGTGACAAGGTCAAGGCTCTATACCAAGCCGCCAATGACTACCTCCTCCAAAATGGCACCCAGCCTGTCGACATCATAAACTGGTCGTACTGGTTCAATCTCCCCCAGGTTGACCCTAACGGCCCCGTCATCGAATTCTACATAATCCAGGAAGGAGTCTCCGTCGTAGACCCCGCCTACACCGAGCCCTTCCGCGCTCTTGGGCCCGTTTCCGTGACGCCCAACAACGGAACCTATCGTGACGTCTCCCGATGGGTGGGCATCTCTCTCGACGGGCCGCCTTGCCAGAAGACCGGCAAGGCCAACCCGCGCTTCCCCATCTATCTTCCCGCCTACAACGCCACCGCCCAACAGGAGCTGTACGCCCTCTTCGCGTCGGCCACGAATGCCTCCTCCCCATTCGCCAACTCCCTGTTCATGTTCGAGGGCTACTCGATGCAGGGCGTGGAGGCGGTCAACAGCGCGTCCGCCGCCTATGCCTTCCGCGACGACCACCTCTTGATGGCGCCGCTCATCCAGTACACGCCCGCCGGCCCGGCGCGCGACCAGGAGGCTGCCCAGCTTGGAAACCAGCTCCGCCAGATTCTGCATTCGGGCAGCGACCGCAGCCAGATGCATACCTATGTCAATTATGCCTACGGGAACGAGTCACCCAAGGAGTGGTACGGCCACGAGCAGTGGCGCCAGGCCCGGCTCAAGGCTTTGAAGAAGAAGTATGACCGCCAGGGTAGGTTTAGTTTTTATGCACCGGCGGCTTGAGGCATGGGATGGTGTACACACTCCTTAGCGTAGAAAAGTAGCGATTTATTAGTAATAGCCCATGTCAGCGACAGACCAAAAGGCACTTAATGCAGCATGCTTGAGCGCAAGTATGCGGCATGAAATGTGGTGTCATGAGCTTAACACCTCAAACGTCAGACTATCTTGATGTTGTTTGGCACGTATTCAATGCACACCTGCAACTAGACTACCCCAGCCTCGCCGGTCCCCCGAGTTCTCGTCATGCATCTTACCTCAGCAAACTGAGGCCCCGGTTTCGAGGAATTCGAAGGTATTCCAAGCATTGTTCCATTTTACCTTTTTTAACCCAATTGGAATGCAAATCCCCGTAACCTCCAAACGAGGCCCGACTGCAAGTTGTGTTAATTGGGGTCGCGCTCTGGGCATCTTCGACAAAATTATCAACTTTCTTTCCGTTTTGTAATTTTTAAGTTTTTATCTTTTGTGGGATTTCTAATTACGTTAGCGGGTACCTGAAGCTTTTTTGAAAGCCCTAGCCACAGCTGCGCCGCAGGCGCAGTCACGCCTCAAAAATAAGGCCTGATCTCGATAAGTAAATATGGTGTACTTCGTACCCCCTGGCTAGCTGACACAACCCTACATGCGTCTGGCAAAGACTTTGGAGATGCAAAGTTCCTTTTCACTGGCCCCGGTCCGAACAGCGAATATTTGCCGTCAAGACCGACGGTCCTCAAGTGGTCCGCCGTCTCCGATACCGATCTTCAACCCCCCGCCCCCAGCCCCCAGCCCCACACCTTGACCCGTTCCTGCTCAGGGTTGCGTACCTCGGTACTTTACACATATCCTACGCATGAGTAGAAAGCAAGCAAGGCTCTAGAATCCCGTGCCACTCTTCTCGCCGGCGAGTGACAGGGGAACCCTTGTCGGATCGAATTTGGCATCATCGAAAGGCTGCGATTTCGGGCGGCTGGGCAATTGCGGCGTCTTGTCCACTCCCAAGACTTTTGAGATGGAATGATTCGGGTGCGCTTGCGTCGCCAAGACGTACATATTCCTCGTTGCATGCCAGTTCGTATACCTTTCGCCATGCATTCCCTGGATGCAGTGAAAGGATGTTGTGGCCCAGACAGCATATTTCGCTGCATCCTATCAATGTGTTTGGACCGTTTGGGGTACCTGGGATGTTGATACCCTTGCGGGTAAAGTAGTCGATGATCTGCATCTCGCAGTGGAATTGGTGGTCCTTCCCGCGTCGGTGCAGATGCGCAGGCCTACCTTACTTCCCTAATGAGCCTTTTAGAGAAAGGCGCGGCCTTCTGGGCCGCTGAGCGGTTTGCACCGGACGGAAGATCTTCCCTGAGGGGAACCGGGGCGCGAGCCTGAGTGCTCGAGTACGGCTAATGTAAGCTAATTATCGAGGATTATAGAAGAATTGCCGCATCCTAACTATCAGTGCTGCCAGCACTGTAGGGGCGCAAGCTTAATTGTTACATTTCGCCGTACGTAGCCATGCGGAACTCAATCGCAACTCTATCTTTGCTACCTAGCCCAATCTTCGCCCGATGGCGATTCTTGCCATTCCATTCTTCAAGCACAAACTGTGAGGCCTCGCTTTAAGTTAATACGCAAAATCCAGAATTAACACTTTGGCCGGGAACGAGACGGCATATTCCACTACGCAGCTGGGATGAAGCGACTCCTCCTATCGCTACGGAAAGCAGCAGCCGGGAACCAGAATGTTTCACCAAGTCCTTGCCGCGAAAATCTTGCGGCATTCAACCACTTTACCCCGAAGACTGCGTTGTCGAGTAGGCAACTATTCTAGATCGGAAAACGCCAGCTAATGCTTTGCGCCCAGTATCGTCTTCGTCCACGGCCTGACCGGCAATCGCGATAGCAAGTGGACCGCCGGAGACGCGACCGAGCCGTGGCCCGAAATCCTCCTCCCGTCAATACTTTCCACAGCCCAGGTCCTGGCTTTTGGATACGACGCATACATGGCCGACTGGCGAGGCGTAGTGTCGCAGAATCGCATCTCACACCACTCGTGGGATCTGCTGACGGCCCTCGCATCGTATCGAGAGAACGACGCACAGTAGGCACCTAAGTCTGCGCATATCCGAGCGTACTGACACACGCGCATAGAATGAATACCGGTCATATTTGTCTGCAATAGCTCGGGGGGCGCTTGGTCTGCGAGGGTGTACGGTGCTGACTGGGGTTTGGAGGGCTGAGCTAATCCCTGTGATAAGCCTTAGTCACATCGAGACAGCGATCGGAGCGACATCTCCAGAGTATTCTTCGTTCAAATCTCGCTATTATCTTTCTCGGCACGCCGCCCCGCGGGGCTGGCATTGCTAGATGGGCTGAGCTCCTGTCCCAGTTCAACGGCCTCATGAACCAGACGAACTCTGAGATCGTGGATATCCTCAGACGAGATTCTGAGGTGCTACCGCGGATTCAAGACAGCTTCCACACAATGATCGTGGCACGCAGGACGGAAAGGCAGCCGTTAATCAAGGTTTCTTTCTTCTACGAGGAACCACCTTTACCGGGAGTTGGTTTAGTAAGAGGCAAACTCGAGCTCGGTCTCACATACTGACGCGTCGGCAATAGGCCGTGCCATATGATTCGGCGATTCTACCCGGGTACATCCCCATTGGAATCCGCAGCATCCATATGGATATGACCAAGTTCGCCAGTACGGACGATCCACAGTCCGTGGCTATTTGTGGAGAGCTGCGTTGGTGGATGAGAGACATGGATGCAGCCGAGACGTTACGGGGAATCTGCGTCTTTGGGGCGATTCTGACTTTGGCAAGCAGCCTGGCACTGCCAACCAGTAGGGAGAGGGGAATCGTCAATACAAGGGCCGGCAAGATGAAGAAGGTCGAGGGCAACTACTTCGAGGCAAAGGGCGATCAGAATTTTGGTATGATCCCACCCGAATAGTCCATAGGGAGAAAGGGAGTATAGGCGTCATCCGGGGCTTCCGACGATGGTGAGGATCCCCGTACCTTTCGTAACTTTAATTTTGTCCCCTCTTCCGTTAAGTCGTCAGAGAAAAGAGTGAAGTACAGAGTGAAAGGTAGAAGAAGCAGCTTAGCTGGCAGTTCACAGTATAGATAGTAAATAGGTGATCATTAATGCCTGCCTTCTCCTAACTACTCGGGGCAAACGCCCCTTATACACACAGACCAGATCCCCACTGGTGGGGCACTGGGCCTTAGGAAAGGGGTCATACTTTGGAACATAACATAAATAGAAATCTCATCATTTCTTCGCCATATAATTTCGTAACCTAACGGCCGGTATTTCAACAAAAACCGAGGTTGCTGAGTATATGGTCGAATTAGGACGCCTCAAACACCTTCTAGAAACCAGACACAAGCGAGGGGGATTCTCTTTGTTAACGGCGAATGGGCCGCGCGAGATGGGAAGAACCTTCTCTGGCTTCCTCCTGAATACAGGGCGATGTATGTGGCATTTTGTGATTGTGTGCTTCTCCTAGGGCATGCCTTTAGTCAGGTAACATTCTTTCAGTTTACTTTCGTTAGGTAAGGAATTAAAGGTAGCGTAGTATAAATATTTCTGATATTTCTACTTAAGTGGATGGTCTCGGAGAAGTGATCGCTATATACTCCTTGGTTTTCGCCATTGACGTAGTATTCACAAGTACCACTTGCCGCTTCTCCAGGACTAGCTTTGGCCATGGAAGAAGTGAGCGGTCGAGCCTAGATACAAGAGCCCGCTGATAAGAACAAATAATGGACGCTCGAGAGAAGGGCGAAGTCGCAGCCCTAAAGAATATGTCGGAATTCCACGTAGCACCGTAACGAATAATGAGTGCAAACAGACAACTCGATCGACCCGCCAGGGAACCTCATCTCAAGCCTTGCCGCAAATAAGATGCATTGCTGCGAGGGAGACTGGTCATCCTGCGCTAAAGGGAAAGGGGTAGACCACCAGATGGCGAGGCGCCAAGGAGTCTACTAGACGGCGCGGAGATGCCGAACAACACTCGTCGGCATGGGTGGCTTTGGTATGGGCATCCTACGTGCCCATGCTTAGGTGTTACGGCCTTGTCCTCCGTTACGGCTTCCAGAATATGTGCAGCTGTAGGCACCCAGTTGATTGCTATAATTGCGATCAATCGCCAGTCTTTTGCCCTTTGGCGGTGCGGTGCGGGTGCAGTCGTTACATTAGGGTTGTGAAATTAGCATTCCACAAACCGCATTATTCCTCCGTCAAGTATTCACAGTCTAACCGATACTCCCAAGTTCTGCAGCGGTCCACATAGGCGGGCAAGATGTGTTCCTGAAGTAGGAGTTCCTCGTCATGGACCTGGATTAGACTGTGGCCTCTGCACTTGAGTGCGAAGAGGGACAGTCCTAGCTTATCAAGGATGCCATGATACAACGGGAGGACAACACAATTCCGCAGAACGGTACGGTTAGAGGGGTCAATATACACGAAAATTTAGTTATTTTCTGGCCACCCGCTCCATCCCTTATTACCTAAGTCGAACAGTCATTATTGCGGTCCTCGACCGAACCCCTGTCATTAATGCCCTGAAATTACTCGGATACCTTTACCCATCCCTCCTTCTCATTCTCGGCCTTACTCTTCTGGCTCCATTCAGGCGGTTCGTCGATACCTTCTTCCTCCTCCTTGTCGCCTTGCTCCTTCGTCTTGTGAACAGAAGTCGGCTTGTGCTCCGCCGGACTATACACGGTGTAGAGTAGCAAGGGAGTCGGACCCGTGTTGATGAACTGATGCTGCGTGCCGGCAGGCACAATGACCAAGTCACCTGCTTTCACCTCCTGCTCCTTGCCGCCTACTTGCGCCAGGCCCGTTCCCGACGTGAACGTTAGGATCTGGTCTACGGAGTGGATCTAAGTACCATGGCTGTCAGCACCAATCGGTGATGCTGCAATGACAGCATACCTCATCGCCGATGTCACCACCAACTGGTACATTCATCAGAACTAACTGGCTGTACAAGCCTGCGGCGTGTTAGTACGCCAAGGGGCATTGTTAATAGGGGATACTGACCAGTCCACAACACCCTCCGAAACTCAGCTGACTTTGACGGCAGAGCCGTGAGCATGTCGGGGAAGTATTGCATCTCATGCTTGGGCCGGTCACTTGACGGAGTCGGAAAGGGAGACATCCTGGATGGACTAAAACTTCGAATATTCTTTACTGTGGAACAAGCCCCAATGGAGGATGCAGGGGCGAGAACGACTGAGCTGGAGATGCAGATACGTCCTATAATCCGCGAAGCTTTGAAATACATGCCTCAGTGTATATACGGCCCACTCGACGAATGATGATACCCCTATGGCTGAAGAGGAGAATCTATAATTAAATTGAAACCGGCCTTTGGATGTGGAGAAATCTCGGATAGTTATGATGTCAACAGTCGCACACGATCTTTCGACCATGGCATGAAGTAATGCCACATTCGACATCACCATGATATATTCCATAGCCAAGGATTGACCCCGCTAATTATCCTTCACCTACTACTAGTATTGCTGCTTACTCACGAGCCCGAGCGGGATAGTTAACGTCACACAATAATCCCCAGGCCTCTGGGATTTGTTTCATTGGGTACGTACATATTAGCAAGTGCCGACTCGCTCCAATCTCGGTTCGTGGACTGATTACAACGACAAGCGTGCAACGCACCGGCTAAATACCTACTACATATTCTGTAATGCGTTTTCTCCTGTCGCGGCGAATTGGGAGTTACTATTACAGCAATAAGTAAATGGTAAATTGAGTCCAACAATGGCTATCTTCCTTGGTCAGAACTGTCGCAAAAGCGACGCCGCTATTGCATTGCTAGCAATAGCGTTATATATGTCAATTCTTTTACTGTGACACACCCCCCAGATATTGGCCGGCAGGGTAATATATGCCTGGTATAGATACCCACAACGTCCAAGGTTTTTGTCGCCCGCGCTATGGCATTTTATCCATATCGGACTCGGGAACCGCGATTAAGCCCTAGTACGCCCGTACTATGGGAGCACCCATGTCAGACTCGAGCTTATCGGGAATCGAACCCTAACCCGGTGAGGTACGTTATTTGCCAAGTGGCCAAATTATTCGTGCAGGGAACTTGTTTGACACGAACGCTACCACTAGACCATGGTGCATCTTGGCGCGAAGCGCTACCGGGCTCATAACTGTCGCAAAAGCGACGCCGCTATTGCATTGCTAGCAATAGCGTTATATATGTCAATTCTTTTACTGTGACAAGAACTACATAAGCCGCCCCCACAATAGCCATTAACGACGGGTTGCTACTGATGCTATGATGACTACTGTACAATCTCATGGCAGTATTCGGCCCGGATTCTGAGCCCCTATATCCCTTTCCTATGTCAACCCCTATTTTATACGATTATATAATACAAATAAGCATATCGCCAAGAGACAATCAGAGTGAGACAAGCCCGATTCGATCATAGAGGGTGACGTGAGAGGCTCCTGATACTGGAATTCCAACCCACGCGATTGCGATTGTGGCGAGAATTGGGATTTCGGTAAAATAAGGTCTCGTGACGAAATCTATACATTCCACACTGATAGGATCTAATGGCGCGTCAGAGGAATGCATTTGTAAACCTGGCGCCCGGAGTCCGCCTATCGGCATGTTGCAGTCAATTGCAGTTCGAGTTGCTGCGTTCCCTCAAGGCATGGCCGGAAAGGTACCTGTTGTTGCGCCTTCTCCCTCGCGTTCTTCAAACAATCATCATCCCTTCCCCTATTTGCCGGGCTTGACAGAAGAGAAATGCGCCTGGCCTCGCTTTCAACCCCTAAAACAGACTGGATTCCGTATCAATGAATCGTGAGTCGATATAATCAATGGCCGACTCAAAGAGTCCCAGTTAATACACGTTGGAGTTAGAAGGAGCACAAACTTCTATTCAACATAGCCCCTTTGTAAACCAAGCCGACGTAACCCTGGATTTATTCACCATTATGATGATTGCCGCTTTAGGCAGATGCCATATAGCAAGGAGAAGTTTCTGAAACACCTATCTGAAGATTATTTTTCTCTGTATCTCTCCTAATATCCCCACCTCGAGGGCATCGAAACTGTTCGCAGCTTGGTCCTTTGTGGGAACACTGAAAAGACAACGCATGGGCCGGCTCAGTAACCAAGTGATATAACTTGGTAATGGAACGACAATGACTCTATCACCTTCTGTATGGTGTTTTACTGGGCACTGGGTCAGAGAAGCAGTCCTATCAACCTTCCAAGCGATTGGCATGGGCTGGTGCGTTAGAGCTGCGCCATGTCTTCAGGGATGATATAGTGGCAGGCGGAGAAGCCACCTCTGCATACCTAAGAGGCCAACGCATTGAAAGACCGAGGCACTAAGTGCTGGAAACGGATAGGAGATCCGACGAACTGCAGTCGTTGATACGCAGGTGAGTTCGCTGAAGTGGCCAGGCCTTCATATATGTAGATGCCAAAACACCAGGATGTGCAGTCTAGACCGCTAGAGCGGGCTAATGGTGGCTCCAACGGCAGAGCTAGTGTGTTGGGGCCACAAAATATATCGAAGGCCTCGACTGTGGATCTCGACTCGTTGGCATGTGGTGGTGGGCTGTAGTCGCTCAAGCGTCGACATGTCTGGGGCTCGGTATTCCCTGTACCGGACCCTACTTCTGCTGCTTCTGTGTTTTTGTTGTGGCCGTAATCGTTCACGACTATCAATGGGGACGGCGTAGTTCGCATACGGTAGGAGGGCAGTAGTCAGATGTGAAAGCAATTTCTTTTCCCACAGGCTACATACGACACACCGAAGGGTGTTATCACTCAAGCGTACACTTATAAGAAGGAAGAGACAGGTACGAACTAACCGGCACCAAAGACTGTGAGAACAAATGGAGAAACCAGATACAGGGGTCTGAGTAACTGGAAGATCACGGAACTTTTTTTAAAATATACCCGGTTGAGGCGCTTACGTGCCTCGACGAGAGATAGCCAAGTACAGTCAGTCCTATGCAAACCTAGAATATACTGCTCAGCGGAGTAGTCTTCCCGTTTAATCGTTTGGAAATTCTCCGTCGTCTACATGCACGAACCAGGACGATCGTGGTCCCCACCTGTCCCCCCACCACAACACCGGGCTGTCAGCGGCAGCCGGGGTCCCCTGGTACACAGGTGGAGCCAGAAAAGCTTGGCTCTGCTAAAGGAGATCACCGCCTTACGTGTGCATGCACGGATTAGGATATAGGTAGGATCACGGTAACTACACCGCAACAACGAGGATACCAAGATTCCCGTTAAATTTTCGGAGTGGAAGTCTCGGTTCCCCAAAAACAAGATGCAATCCATTGACCTTGGGATTCTCTTGTCACAAAGTGGCTGAAGGCTGGCTTACCTGTGCACAGATCTATATACAGAAGATACAGCACTTATAGCAATGATATATGATGTGCTTAAGTACTGGCCTACCGCTATCGCCACATCTTTGAAGTTGAGTTCTCTCTATACCTGATTTCTCCACCGCCACCTTGTTGTCCGCCCTGATTTCACCGTCGTGCTAATGCTGGAGGGCAGTTGATTCGCTCTTCCTCTTGTTGATTTCCAGGTAAGTTAATCATTGCAGCTGCATGCAGTAGAATCCATATGTATTCAGGGCTTTGCATAGTTGACTAAGCACTCCGCCATTCTTTTTGCATCCGCGGGGTTGTTGAGTATTCAATTTTGTTACGTGTCTGCCCACTAGCTAGGAGTGAATCATTACCGAACACGTGAGCGACGGCTCCTCGGCCGTGGCTTGCGTGGCCGTTTTGCAACTCCGAAATATACCGCCCGGATATCATACCGAGGGACCCGGCTGATGTGACTGTAAGTTAAGGTAGCATAGATAAGCAAGCCTTTTCCTGCAGCGTTTCTCCATGCTTCCCACATGTTGTGCTACAAGGCATATGCTATCCGCTTTCCAGCCACTTAAAGTGAATAACCCTTCGGTTGCGTAACGGAAGGTGCAGATTCCGGGCTTTTATATCGCCGTTGGGTTCTTTTCAGGCCCGCTACAACGTTGCCAGGTGAATACACACGCAACCTGTCAGCTCATATGGGCCGCCCGTCCAGGTCGCTCTAGTGACT
Source organism: Monosporascus ibericus (assembly GCA_004154915.1). Lineage (NCBI taxonomy): Eukaryota > Fungi > Ascomycota > Sordariomycetes > Xylariales > Monosporascus > Monosporascus ibericus. The sequence continues at coordinate 11,503 of QJNU01000410.1, forward strand.
TACAAGATGGGCTCGCTGTCCTCCAGGGAGACTGCATAACGTGGAGTGTTGTCGTGTTACCTGTTTTGTTGCAGGATGCAGCGAACGTGTAACAGGGTCTAGCCTATACCTACCCATAGAAGCCTAAGGCCGCAATCTGCCCTATACTCCACGATATTATTACTCCCTATGTACTGGGACTACGTCCATGAAGGATATCGGCACTCACTTTATGTCAAATATGAAGAGTGACTAAAATAGGATGATATGTGATGTTTCCGTTGACGAATCAGGAAGGTCCACTTGCCGCATATCTACGCATTATCCAAATATAGACAGGCAACCGTGTGTATCGGTGAAGGTTCCGGGTTATCCAACGTTGTCATGCTGTCGCTCTTCAAATGATACACCGAGTTAGGGACACGTAACAACTAATAGGTGGGGGCGTGTGGGTGCTGGACGACGAAGTCAGTCTAATAGTTTCCATCATGACGACGCCATCATGCGGCACACTGAGGGTCCGAGTTATCCGTACCAATACTGATGGATCCGATACTGATGAGTAACCTTGATCATAAAGTACGGTACGGAGAAGTCGTGATAGTTTCAATGTCTAGCGCCATATTGCAATGCATGTGTGGATACTGAAATGTCTATTCTATCTACACGGACGTCAATACCCTCACGAACGATGATTTATATCTACGTCGTCACGGGGTATAAGACTATAGCGGATCCACACATATCGACGATAATCTTCCGAAGCAGATTGTTATGGAGCCCTGCCAGTCATCTACGCAGAATCTCCACTATACACATCTTATGTCGTAACACTATATGTGTTACTGGGATGTGCCACGGTAACTGACCACCTCTTCCGAGTGACAACATTGCTTTGGGCCAACAGTTCCTTGTTGTCACTTCGTTTTAGGCCGTAATGGCCTTTTTGGTCTACAAGAGCACTGACTCATCGATCAAATATCCTCAGGCCATTGCACCGCGGTCGACGGTATAATTAAGCCGCGGTGAAGCTTTCAAGCAATGTTCTAGAATGGGCTCGCTCAGAAGCAAATCTATTGGATAAGAGGACAGAGTTCAGCCGCATTTACCTCGCGTGACAGTGCATTGCATCGCGTTGCATTGCAGATATTTATGGGGTCGGACTGGCCTTGCCTAGTTAGTTAGGCGCGGCAGTTGGGCGCCAACTCCGTTGAGTTCTCATTGCATCCAGAGGGGGGCCGAGAAAATCATCCGCCGAATAAGACCCGGGGACCCGACGGCTCCGCGGGTTGGGTAGCCAACAGTTCTGTTATTGATCAACGGTACCTGCAGCATATTGTCTACCTACACGGCTGCAGTAACGAGCGTCCTGCGAGGCGTCGAATCAGGCAACCTGGTAAGCGTGGAACAACCTCATACGTCGGAGTGGCTGCTCTCACCTTTGTCGGGGGCCGCCGTATCAAGGTGTGATTGGTCCCACTGCAAGAAAGTGCGTCAAGAAACATGAGGATGCAAATAGGTAATTACGGGACTCACCGTGATAGAGAGACGTAGAAGCCACGTCGAGATGACTGTTAGCCGTACACCATACGCAAGCGATGTTCTAGATATGGTTTGTGGCAAAGTGCAAAATCATTATAAGACCAAAGGCGTAACGGAATTGAAACGAGGCTCATTTCTCCGTCTTCACCCGCTTCACAGGGAACGCTAATGTCCCTATTAGACTATTTCGAGCCACCTTGACTGTCGTTTAATTCAAACCCCAGATTTTCAAGCAGTCATCCCATGAACGACAACATGCCTTTAGGTTGGTCTCAGGGCCTCCCGACGGTCTCGATGGTCGGATCATCCCACTCATCATCGTCGTCTGAGGAGTCGCGTAAACATGAAGCGAATAGCATGTACAAGCTCCTCAAGAAGGAGTCATGTGAGGAGTTCAAAGCTACCGTTGCCGTCGTCCGCCCTGAGAGTTTCTTTGCCCTTGACCGCAAGCTCCAAGCCTCGAGGTGGAAATTCTGGAAGTGTAAGCCTCACTGTCCGTGATATGGCACTGACATAGCATCACTGCTAACGATATTCTCAACAGCCAAACCAGGAATGTTTGTGACGACGCCAGAATGCTTGCAGCGCACTATCGACGACATAGAAGCCGACAGAAGGTTCGACCGATTGAATCTCTTCATCAGTAGGAAGATTGAAGAAATCGAGTTCCATGTCGGATCGAGTATCCAGACTCTGGGCATCTTTCGGTGTCCCCATCATCCCCGAAGCAAAAGTCGAGTCCTGATCAAGGGCTCCTCAACATACAGCTCGGTCCGACTCGACGACTGGCAGTTCCAAAGGCATCGACATGCCTTATACCTTGGCGACGGAGTCAGCATTAATGTTGATATGGCCGAAACTACCTCATGGACTGAATCCGTCCCAATTCTTTCCGACGCGCAGAAAGAGGAAGTATACGGTCATTTTCTGTGCATGAAGGAATACAGTGCCGACGGATCATTTTGGAAGCCGTGCAAGCGGCACATGGCCATCGTGACAGGACTCATCGGAGGTGTCGGAGGGATGGCCCCTTCGTTCGACGCAACGGCCGAAGGCTGTTACGTTGAGTACCTATTTGGCGCCACTGCCTCCAGACCATCGTCTCCGGGATCCACATCGGTCTCAGCTGCAGGCACTGCGGGCTTGCTCAAAGCCGGAGTTCAAGCTCCCATATACTTCATCAGCTGGGATACTCTCTTCAAGTGGATAAGAAGCATGTTGCCAGCTGTGTGCGGGCGATACTGGTCCTCTGTGGACAGGTTGTTGCTTTTGATAGGCGGGAAGTGGTTAGAGTGCCCTTCAGACGCCCATCCTGTTCGCCCAAGCCTATCTAGGGCAGGGTCGTCACGCGACGAAAAGCATGTCTCATGGACATGGAAAGAACCGACTGTTTCCCACTTTTACGTCGGAGAGTCATTAATCTAAGGGCTATCCAGTGACAATGATCCAAGGGGATAATGTCTAATGCATAATCACGAGGAAAGACGGTCATTACAGATTTACTTTGTATCTTATCTCGCTCATTACACATTTCCTTTGTCTATTACGTCCATAACGTATTTACTTTGTACAGATCAACTTTTAGCTGTACTATCTCAATGAATTCAGAGCACGAGTATGCATGTCATCTTCATTTCGCCGTATATTAGAGTCTGGGTGGCGCGCAAAATTATCCTGCAGTGACGAGGTGCAAAGAACAATCCGCAGGAAAGCTCCGTGTAATTACTCCATCGGCTCTGGGATAGTTTTCTCTTCTTCCCTTTGAAGACCGTGTAGCTCAACAGTGCCATTCGGGAGCGCTCGCGGTGAAAGATAGGGGACCCGCACTCGAACGACATATGGTGAGGTAGATGCTTTCTCAAACCTATTGTACTTGATATTTACTCCTACCCAGTTTAACCATTTCCATCATCATGCGACGAGCCTTAGAACATGTCGATTTTATATGTTGGAACCATCAAAACCCCTGGGGACATATATATATTGGCCATTGTTCCATTAATCTTTCTTCTGATTCCGTCCCCGTATATCGAATCTGGCGGCTGCAAGGTCAGGAATAAGGAGCAATGAATGTGAGATTGAATCATAATCATGACCCGATTTCTGAAGACCCCTAGCCTGCGTACCTCCATCGTGATTACTCATAGCGCAGCATTTGCGTAGCATTCTTCCTTTCCCCGTTGAGCAAAGCTGTAGTTATTCGCCCTCTTTTATTTAATAGCTACGCTCGACACACTTTATTTTGTGCTTAGGTACCTTGTGTGTGACAATACAAAAGTCATCAAACCCGACATTGACTCAGATAGAGGAGGTATCAGTATATGTTAAGTTATGGAAACCATTTCTATTACTCATAACCTGTTAACTGGTTAGTGGTATAATGAAGGAACTGATAATCCCGAATACGAAAGGAAGTTGGTGAGGACGGATGACATTAACCTCCGAGAGAAGATTGCAGTACCATAAGGCACCAGGCTTTAGTGCACGTGGCTCCATAGAAGCAAACGTTACCAACTGTTATCTGCCATATTCTGTATGTTTGATGCATTTGGGGGTGAGAATTCTCTTGTCGTTCGGACTGGAAATTCAGCGAACTTTACTTAATGGCCAAGTGCTGAATCCCTCCCAGGGTCACACATTCACAACGCTTTACATGTATCCGGGAGAGTCATTCTTTCTGCGGTCTTTTTTTATTTTTTATTTTATTTTTTTTATTTTAAAATTTTTTTTTTATTAACTGGAAATTTCTCCTGTTTGACCTGGAGTAGAGGTATTCTCATCGACAACCTTCTTCGTCATCAACCACTCTCCAACACTAGCTGCCATCGACCAGCCGCGACACGCCCAACTCCTAACTAAGATGGAAATGGTCAACCCAAATACGACAGGTCTCCCTCGGGAGATTCTAGTCTAGATCATGACATTTCTTCCAACAACCGGAGATGCCCCCAAAAGTCGCCATGACGTGCAAGAGCGTCAGGCATCGGTCGTCTACCCTATCCTGAAGGCTACACTGGGTATCACTCGAATAGCAATTATTGGATTGGGCAAAAGATCGGGCCTCGAACACTATTAGCCCAAGTGTTATATAGGCATATAAGTATTCCTACGCAATTGCAGTAGCCCGGCATGGGGCAGCATCCGCGGGACGGGCGATACTGAAGGACTTATCACTCATCGGAGGACCTACCAAGTACTTCAGTCATAATGTTGCAACTGTCCGTGCTTTCTACGTTTCCGAACGAGGCACCGAATTGCTCTTGCCCCAGAAGGACTTTACGCTGCAAATGGCGCTCCGCGTCCTCGACTTTCAGAACCATGGGGCCCTTCTCCGGCCCTCTCTCGCGGGAGAGGCCGGATTAGAAGAATTTGAGCTGACTGGAACCGAGATGTTGACGCTCAACAAGATGCTATGCATTCATGATATCATCGTCCACCGGCTACCTTCGTAGTTCTACCCAGATCCGAGCGGCCTATATCACATTAATCAAGAGCCGGTCTTTCAAGATTTCTGGAACACATTTGCGCCTTGGGAGGGACTGCAGCTCTCTTAGAATGTATTGCGACAGCAGGTGAGGGTACCCTGTAGGAAGCAATGAGGTTACCCTGAAAGGATTTGTATGTAAAACTGTACAGGGTAGACTCAATTAGGAATAAGGGAAATCTCAAGGTGAGTTAATTCATGATATGTAACAGCTATGGACTTCGGGCAACAACCCTGAGGATGTTGCCCTTTATATATGCGTAAATAACCGTATTATTAAGCGTATGAGTCACTTATTCATCCATTATTTCCATTATTAATCAAGGGATGAATAATGGAAGCGTATGGAAGGTTAGGAAGCAGTCTTTCTAACTTCGCCACCTCGGATAGGGGTAGACCCACTTTTCCCGGAGGGGATCTCCGGATTCCTAGAAGCTCAATTTTGTCCAGACATGGGTTATGGGTCACATTCAGCGGCAATATACCCACTATTTGCGAGATACAGCCGACTCTGCCCGAGTCCTCGACTTCATGACTGGAATCACAGATGATGAATAGTTGAGTAACAGATCGATGCGCTTTAAAGAATGTTGTCAAGTGTTAATGCTACTAGGTGTAGAATCATTGCCTCCTATCGTCTGCCACTCCAAACTCCCCAAAGATGGCAGGAAGTAATTCCCAAGGTTAAATCCGGTCAGCCTGGCCACTACGACCTGAGAGAAAATCTGTTGCGGTAGTCGGGCCCTGGTTCACGGAGGACGCCCCCCGTTCCTAAATGATGACCCTCTCGCAGATTTGTCAAAGCCTTTCCTGCAATGAACAGGATACCGACGCTCGCCGTTCCTAGTTCTGGTATTTATATGCAGTGGTGTTGGGGAGACATCCAAGATGTTAGGTGATACGTCCAACCGAATGTTCGGACCTATTTGGAGATGGTACCGGCAGAGTGCCGATCTCGCGTATCGTACCGGCTGTGTGTATGGGATACGAGTCGCATTGGGCGCGAGATTGGACCTCGGTCCTAACAGACGAGGCCATGACGGAGATATTCGGCGAGAGAAATCATCATTGGTGCCCGGCACCAGCTACTGGGATCATTGGAGTTAGCTAACTGCGGCCTAGGATAGATGCCAAACGTGAAAGCTGCTCCGGTGCAGTAGAAGGCGACTATATTGTCTACGGCACATGGACCATCACGGGCAGGCGCTTGACTTCGATCGATGAGTTTATGCATTAAGCTTGGAGATCACCTCGTCAGCTTGACTGCCTCCCCGTGCTTGCTTGTCGCCCTCTGCACGGTGACTGATAACGTATCTGGCATGATTTGCGCTTTTCCCTGTTTCAAGTTTGCCAATTTGTACTGATCAATGGTTAGTTTACATCCTAGTTAAATGCCAATATGTAGTCCCAGAAAGCTGGTAATAACGTAGCTAGTGCCCTTTTGAATGAAAGAGCACAGTCAGTTCTAAGCGTACGAAAATGCTATAATGATGTTAAAGGTAGGTTTAATATCCACTAGACTCCATACTAAGTGACCAGTGTCGAGAACTTGTGGATTACACGACTTTATATATATACACAAGAGGTGTGGATCGGCTTACCCCCTATTCCAACCCCTGTTCCCATAAACCCCCTACCAGCATATATTGAGAATCCAATTTCACGGCGCCACAGAAATAAAGGCGGTCTTTAGGAAAATAAAGGCGACTTTTGGTTACTGCTAAAAAAAGAAGGATATCTATATCAGAGAATATGGTGCAACAGCATGAAAGGCTAGAAGAAACAGTGTCACTGGAGCCTCACTGGTAGGTAATATTAGAGATGACCAGTAACGCCTGCCCTATCACCAATATCTAGGGATATAGGGGTCTATTATAAACGCACAACCCCTGTCTAGAAGGTTGCATTGTCCCCATCACCATATCACCTGATAATCCGTCAAGTAACCGGGGCTTTAGATAGACTATACCATTAATTTCATTATATCTAGCTGCACGGAATAAAAGCTCAAGAGCGATAAGGCGAACCCTCGCCTAATGTCCCTACTGGGGTGGTAAGAAGAAGCGCCATGGGCTGGAAGAGGTCTATAGGAGCAGTCTGCAGGCATTTTATATGAGATTTCTACAACGTAGCAGGATCCTCTGGCGGCAGGTAAAAGCCTTTCCTACATTGGATCGCCGATTCATGTAAAGCTCCAGGATGCTACTTCATGGAGAAAACCTGACTAGAATGCTAACTCGCCCCTAACATGTAGGATGCGTTCGCCGTATGTATGTCTCAGGCACCGTGCTGGCAAACCAGCTCGGATTACCTTGGGGTACCAAATGCTCAAAGCTCTATTTACTGTTGAATAGCAACTGTGCGGTCTCATATCGCTCACGGCAACTATATGTGGCTCGTTGAAACATTGTCGGCCATCCAAGAAACTAGACCTTCCCATTTGAGTTCTGCATCCCATCAGACACGGGAGAAACAGCAACGGTGAATTGAGTTACTGTTTTCTAACAGTATGGCTGTTGAGGCTTAGCATATGCCTCGGTTTGTCGCCTGTGGAATACTGGGAAATCACGCAGATAACTTTATCTTCTTCTATTCCTATGATACAATAGAACCCTTAGATGATACAACATCTCTACGCTGAATAGCGAGGTACATAGCTCAATGGGAATTGCGAACCTGAAGAAACCGCCGTGCTGCATCATGCCTCACACATGTTACTATGCGATAAGCACGTAGACAATCATACACGGGAGATCAAGAAGCTGACCTAAAAGAAGAAGAGCGAATGCAGAATCTGCGTGGTGAGGATGCTACGGCCGAAACGGGAAGCTACCCTCGAGGGGTCAATTTACGCAAAGCTGAATGTCGAGAGACGAGAGCAACGAGACGCTCGCTGGGATAGAAAGAATCACCAACAATATTGGTAGGGCTAACGAGGGTCTCGGAGACAATCCTCGAATGTTAGATGGGAGCACCAAAAAGGAATGATGGGGGTATGGCACCGCCAGATGGATGGGAGATCGAGGACCAATCAGACAAGTGACTTTGTGGAGAACAGAAGTCAATAGGCGGACGAGAATTGCCATTCTTGATACTCATCCTATGCAGTACATACACATAAGTACTTACTCTCGAGTAATGTTCGCAGTTGTCAGATTTCCCAGAGGCAAATATGGCAGCATCAGCTTCTATGGTGTATACGTAGCTGGGTGGTACCTCGTAGCCACGGACGGCAGGGTGATTGCTTCCCCAGACGGATGTCTCTATATGTCATGATTCATTAACTGTGGTACGTATCATCCGTCCGAAAGTTTTCCAAGCAAACAGAACCCGACTTGGATAGTCGCAGAGCCGCCGCCCTAACCCACTTTACCATTGCAAGGCGAAGTCAGGTCGGTTAGAGCATTTAAATATATGCGTGTAAATTACAAAGGATTTCGGAAAAGATATTGTTATCACCGACGCAACTAGTCAAGGCAGTGCAGAGCAGCAAGGTACATGCTCATGCATATACGTGTAAGGCATCGTAGAACGGCTAGAGGCGCTGCTTCCCCACAGGCGGGTAGGGAACTGGATAGCGGCTCACTGTGACGACATCCCTTAAGGTTAGCGCTACAGTGGGCCAGCCACAAAGGGATAATGCCCGTATGGTGATGTCACAGCCATCATCTTCCATCACTTCCTCCGAGGTAAGCAATTCGATGTCACAAAAAGAACGATTGCTAGCATATGTCTGCCGTGCCGTCTTTAGCGAATGAAGAATTATGATATCAGAAATTACGTGTACGACACCATTTTGCAGGTTTTAACTTTTAGCTTTCCGGGAAATTTATATATATGATATGCCCTTCCTGCAACATTGCTAAGTGAAATGGGATTAACCCATCCAGTTTATACCTTCTAACGTTGCACGTCTTTGATACCCCCCAACCCCAAGTTGATATACCTACAGTAGTTGCATCCATCCCATTTTAAAATCGGCCAACCATCTATTCTATACCCTCAGTAAGGCCGTCGAAATAATCCAGTAGCTATGATTCCAGCACGCCAACTTGACAAAACCGTCACTGGTGGTTCGCAGCCGAACCTACCAGGAGCGTTCCCAGAAACGCTCCCAGAAACGCCCGACGCCGACTCTGCAACCCAGCACAACGAACTTCACTCCAACCAGACACCTCGCAGCCATGGTCTCACGGACACTGCATTGTCGGGAGAAAATACCAGTAGCTCCAACACCCCGAGCGGAAACTACACATATCAGCAGAAGGGCGCCCCAGCCCCCGTTCCCAGGACCCAGGGTATAGACGTATTCCCTCTCACCGAGAAGGGGACGGCAGGCGCCCCTCAGCAAGCGGCTGGCGGTGAGCGTGGATCCAGTAAGCCCGGTTTCATGGCCGGCGCTGATAGCCGAATTGGTAACAATCATAACAACTCCCCTACGTCGGACAGCATCCAGGGCAGGCAACCTACAGGTGCCGATATGGCTAGCAGCGGGCCTTATTCGCAGAAGGACGTCTCTGCGGTCCCTGAAAGCACCACTCGATCCGACGATAGGCACGTCCACATCAAGGGCTCCGGTCCTACGCCTGCTACAGAAGCCGCAGCAGCAGCCACGGCGGCCGGCAGCGAGCGCGACAACGACCACCACCAGCCCCGCGGCACCGGGGACAAGGCCGCCAATTCCGAGGGGATAACCACGCGCGTGAAGGAGAGTCTGGTCGGCGCCTACAACACGGTGGACGAGACCGCCAGGTCCCAGGATATTACCACGCGTGTAAAGGAGGGCCTGGCCGATGCGTACAACACGGTAGTCGGCCAAGGCAGCCACGACGAAAATGCTGCGGCGGACAACAACTCGGAGATCGGGGGTCCTTCGACGGCGCCGAGATCATCACAGCGCACGACCGGGGATGAGGCCGCCAGGTCACAGGGCATTCCCGCGCGCGTGAAGGAGAGATTGGACGAGGTCGCCGATTCCAACGTCACCAGCTCCGAGGGAGTTACCACGCGCGTAAAGGAAGGCGTGGCCGGCGCGTACAATACTGTAGTCGGCCAAGGCAACCACGAGAAAACGCCCGGAGCGGGCCACAACTCGGAACTCCGGGTTTCCTCGTCACCGCCCACATCCTCGCAGAGCGCAACCAGGGACGAGGTCGCCAAGCCTGAGCCGATCCCCACACGCATGAAGGAGGCCCTGGCCGGCGCCGGCGTACACAACACCGTCATCGGCGCTGGCAGCAACGAGGAGGACAAGTCTGCAGTGAACTACCAGCGCGCGTTTCCCCTCATGCCCTCCGAGCAGGCGTCCCACGCTCCCGACGACTCAACCAAGCAGCGGAGGGACTCGCCGTCTAAGTTCAAGGAGAATCTGACTGAGGCCGGTGTCGGAGCGGGCGATGGTGCCTCACCCGAGCAAACTCGGGGAGACAGCAACCCGTATGCGCAGAAGCACGTCACTGATGTTCCCCGGGCCCAGCCTGAGCCTAAACATCACCACCACGGCCGTGAAGACGAGAAGCAGAGATCTCCCCAGGACTACGCTTCATCTTACGATGTTGGCAACCCCTACACGCAGGAGCACCCGTCTACCCCATCGGGGACTGACCATGGTGCGACGTACCTGAATTACGGCTCGTCCGGAGTATCTACTGGTACGGGAGCCGCTGCCGGTTACGGCGTCCGCGAGATGACTGGCCGTGACACGAACAGCACGGGCTTTGACAACGGCCCATATGCCCAGAAGGATGTCTCTGCGGTCCCCGAGGAAAGTTCCACCAGCGGTCGTGATTCTCACCTCGGCCGTGACAGCACTGAATATAGCAAGGGTCCATACACACAGAAGGACGTCTCCGCCGTTCCAGAGGGTGACACTACGTCCTCCCAGCATGAGCCCACCGTGACGACTGGCACGACGGAAGGCAGCGTGCCCGCCGAGACCAACGCCCACACCCGGGGTGCGGGCGCATACACGCGGGCCGACCCAACCCCCCAGCACCACCACGACGACAGCGCCAAGCACGACGCCGCTGGCGCCGGAGCCACCGCTGCGGGTGCGGCCGCTTCTCGCGCTCACCAGAAGGCGACCGACGATGATAACAAGACACGTAGCAGCCCCAAGGGTCTACGCAAGCCCTCGGCCTCGGCGCAGGACGGCAATGGTAACGACACGGCCCCGACCCGCAGCTCCGCCGACTCTAGCCGCAGCGTCCAGTACAAGGTCCTGTCGTCGGGGACGCCGTCGGGCGTCAACCTCGACAACAAGCACTAAATCAGTCACGTGTTATCGCAGTATCCACTAATCCACCGATAGATGTCTGCTTTTAAGTAACGTGTTACGTCGTTACGAGTATGGCACGCTTGCAATGTTCGATTATGGACGGTTGTCACTTGCTTCTGGGATAGGGAATAAGCGAGGACGGCCTACCAGTATTTTTAGCGTACAGTATCGTGTAATGAGTAAATGATAGCAACGAGCCTCATTAGATCAAAATATGGCATCTTGTCTTCCCGCATGGGTGATTTCGGCTGAAAATGAATCTCTTACGACATGTGGCAAGCATCTCAGTAGCCACATCGACTACGGCTGCTTTAGTGATCTCACGGAACCGATAAAGGGCCCCAACACGTCAGTAAACCAATTTTTAACATGTGGGTCAAGAATTCCACGGCCATTGTAAATCGGCCGATCCACACTAATGTTAAACCATTTAGGCTTACTATTTCAGGCAGCCCGCCGGCTAGCTATTGCTAAACATTGGTAGTGCTGATGCTTTGTGGCTTTCCACAAGGTCCAACAAAAATCAGATCCAAATACAGAAATCTCAATAACAGGAACCTAGTCAATAGCCAATAAGTTACATGAATGCCTATCATGATGCATAATGTGCTATGTGACAGAATAGACCTATTTGCAAACTCCGATTCCATCTCCTTTCCTTGTGCGTACGGGGGCAACCTTTTTCTCGAAAGCCAACAAAGCCACCAACGCCAGTAAGTAGGTATTTCCGCCCTGCTTTCAAAACGCTATGCAATGGGATGCGGTAAACCCTTTTCTGACTTATAGCGCCTAGTGGGAATAATGACGACACCTTCGGATGAAACGCCCTGCGATAAAAGTGCGACGCCATAGAAAAAGAGGGTATATCAGCTGCATGTATACTGGCAGTTATGGTACGGGTTCCTTTCACCACCGGACGCTCTCGTCCGCACTTATTCTCTCGTCCTCAGTGCCGTATCCTAGCTCTTCCGCCTCCTCCCTGGCTCTGCGCACGGCTTCCCACTCGGCATACATGGACTTATAACCCGGGGGCTGAACCCATTTCTGGATAAGCCCATGCTTCCGCAGTCGCCTTCTATGTCGCTTGCGCTCCCATACGTCCATGTATCGCTCGTCGTATTGGGTAAAGTCGGTATTAGTGATCCAGTCAGATGCTTCTGCGGCTAGATCGCCAAGCTCTTCTCCGATCCAGAATACCCATTCTCTCCCCTTACCCCCGGTTGCCCATTCATCAAGCATGAAGGGCATTGTATATGGGTAATATGGTTCGTTCGGTGACCAGTCGCATGGGACGGTAGGCGTACATACGTATTCAACGGCATATTGATGAGAGAAGAGTAACTCTAAAGGCCACCAGATGGCTAACAAAATCAACAGGATACCGAGTGGTGTCAGCTTGAATTTGGGATCTCGGCGCCACAGACGCGGCATGGAAATCAAGATGGCACCAGAGTCAAGGCACGGTGGGGGCTGTGATTTGAGAGCTTCCGGGCCAACAGAAACCTTAGGCGCCTTATGCTCGCTGTGAGCAACCCTATCTTCAAGGCGTTCAATGCCATGTTTTGCAGAGCGAATATCTGTTAGGAGACTCTTCAGCGATTTGCTCATCCGAGTGTAAGGCTCTACTTCTCGCTCACTGTCGATCAGCTCCGGCGGCTTAGGATCATCATCGACCTTGAGCGTCGATTCCTCGACCATCTGCTCCAGCTCTTCATGATCGATCTCATGTCTAGCGAGACGCTCATCGAAGTCTTCGAGGGTCGAGTCGTCGACTTCGTGCCGGCGTAAAATAGCACGGAGGTCTTCTTTGGCTGATGCCGGTTTGGCGGTGTTGATCAAGGGGCGACGTCGGCGTCTGCAAGCAGATCTAGAGCGACGCGTCGTCGGAACTGAGGAAGATCTTGCCTTGGATACCCCTGCAGACGTGGGCCCATCACTACCTTCGCGTTTGACTGTCCGCTGCACTGGGGCTTTGAAGGAGCCCCGCTCGCGTACCCTGCGCAACGCTTCTGAGGTCTGTAGAATGCTGTCTGAAGCGACTTTATCGCTCAGGTCATCATCCTCCTTAACCTTGATAGTTGCAGGGGTCTCGACGAATGCGCCTGTTACACGCGGTGTAGGGAGCGTCAAGGGATCGACTCTATTGGGCCGAGGAGTTTCTTCTTCCGTTGGTTCGGATGGGAGAGGGGATGGTGCTCGGACAGAACCCTTCTCAGAGTAATTATCGAGAGGAGCAAACAGTTTCATTTCCGCCTCGATGCGGTCTGTAGGATCGATTTCCGAGTTCGGCTTGCTCGCCCGCTTATCGTGCAATGAATCGGAAGATGCGACGCGCTTAAGACCGGCAAATCCGACCGATGGCCTCTCTCTGGAACTCTTAATCTCCAGATTTCTGGACCTCCTCTCTTCTCTCGTCGAGCGAGGTCGGCTGCTTTCTGTCTCCTCTGACTTCGGCTTGAATGATGTCTCTGCGATAGGTGAGCGTTCTCCTATATTGTTTGACTGGACTGGTGGCGGAGGACTAGCGCTAGTCGCTCTCGCAAGTCGGCGAAGTAGTTCCTGAGAGTCGTCCTGGGACGATGGATCACGCACGACGTTGTTGTCCTTGGTGGAGACATCATCAAGTGCCTTGGTTTGACCTTTCTTTCTTTCGGTGAGAAAGCGGCTTAAATTACTGCCTGGGGGTTCTCCCGGCGTTCCCTTCCCGGGACTTTGAGCCGGCTTTTTCTCTGGAATGTCAGTAGGTTTATGGCTAAGGCTCGAGAGATTCCTAATGCCATCATTGCTTGACTGCCTGTCCGTCTCCGGTGATTCTGAACGAGCCTCCGAGTTTTTCATTCTGATCTCGTCAAGCCTACTAGTAGCAACGGCTCGCTTAGAAAGGGCTTCCCTCTCTCGAGCCCGGATCTCATCTAGCTTCGTATTCCTTCTCACCGGCGGGCTCAACGCGCCTTCTGGCAACGGAATCCTCTCAACTTCAGCCTCTCTTTCCCGAATCTGGTCAAGCTTACTATTACTACGCCGAAAGGTTGGGTTTCTCTGGTTCTGGGCACTGCCTTCTATATTTAAGGGAGTAGACCCGCCATCAGCTTTCCTCGTGCGGATGCGTGGGCTGTCGGAAATCTGCAGATCTCCAGCCGTAAAGTCTGCATCCAAATGCCAGTTGAAGCTCTTCTCCGGCGATAGATCATCCGCATGTGAAACGGGAGACGGGAATTCCTCGCTAGCGGCGGACTTCAGTTCTATAGAAGGGATCGGATTATCCTGCCTTCCTATACCCAATCTCACGGGTTCGCCACCAGGTGTTGTAGAGCCCAGGGAAACCTGTCTTCCGTTGTTCCTCGTGGGGGTAGCATTCCACTGGCCTGTTTCGCGAGGTCCAGGGCTTGTTCCTATGCTGCTGCTACTAGATTTTCTAGCAAAAGCATAGCTGGTCTCAGAGACATTGGGTCCGGCACGGTTCTTGGTAAACAATCCCTCTAGCGGACCCGATCCTCGGCTGAGTTGATGATTCCGATCGAACCGCTGCAGTTGTTGACCAAGCTCACTACCTCTTCTGCTCCACTGGCTATTCTGAGGCTCCATGTCGTTGCCCTCGTGTCTGGCTCGGTAGGTTCGTGGTGCAGGACTAGGAGAGGCATCGATGCCTCCGTTCGCCTCAGCACTTGCCATATTGAATGCTCGATTCAGATCTATGGTGCCGTCGTCTGCTTCTTGTTCTTGGGCTAGTTTGAACGCTGATTTCAGGCTCATGGGCCGTCGGAGGGCGGATGGCTGCTTCTGGGAACGACTATATTGGCTAGGACTGTTCTGAACGGTGCTGTTTAAGGGAGCGGTCGACGTAGGGCGAGGTATACGTGTGTCGCGCGGTGATGACTCGCCGGTATGGCCAGCAGAAGCACTGCTTATACTACTTCGTCGGAGCTTGTAATCGGAGGGATTTACAGCGTTTGCGATTGTAAGAGATCTCTGATGGCTGTAGTTGTTGCCTCCTGATACGGGAGGCCGGTAGCCTCCTTCGGTATCAGATGCGACAGTATTCATATTCTCCTTCAGCTCGGGGTTTCCCATGCTCTTTCTCGAATTTGGGTGGTTGCCGAAGGGTTGCGCGGAGCTCCTTCGACCGTTGGCGTTGGCGGAAAGAACTTCCGAGGACCTCGACGAGTTGCGATCCATGTTTCCAGAGAAGTCATTAGATGCGAAGGGGAAAGAAGGTGAAGGTGAAGGCGAAGGTGGGCGATGACGTCTGGATGGAACCTTAAATCAAGCGGAAAGCCGCATCGTGTCTTTCTGATGGGTTCGACTTCGTGCGACTGGCAATGCTGTGAGGTACCAGGTCTGTTTGAATGGAATACTACTGTAAGAATGACGAAAGATAGTTTGATGAGATTAGAGAAATTTTGTCAGAATCCGAGAAAGCATTGCCGGAAAATGTAGCTGGATAAATTCTGAGCGGTTGAGGAGAAAAGTTGGCAGTTGAGCAGGTTGCGAAAGCATATTCACCAGGTCGCGATTTGCATTCCATTCAACATTTTGACATTCACATTTACATTTGGAAAGTCGCGTCTTCAATGTTGCTGCTGTTGCTTCCAATTGCGATAGGACCCATTCAATACGCTAAGGCGTTTATCAGCCAGACGATTGCCCCACTATGCCCCGCTCATATCTCATCCACTAGGCCGGCTTAGGCATAACTCCCGCAAATAGTTGGTTCTCTCATATCAAACTTGCCTTTTCCCTGGTGGCAGCCCGCTGTCGGTCCGTTAATTGGTCGCCGGTCCGACCATAATCAGCCCGATGGCGCTAGTCCCCCCTATTCACAGCCCCTTTTGCTAGGCCCTATTACCAGGCTTTATGAGCAGACTTACTGGCTTCACTCATTAAAAGCCTGAAAAGGCACCAGTTCTAAAGGGTATTTTGGCTCACATGGTTACACAAGGGTGGTAGGCATCCTCACACAAGATTTTCGTTGCGCCGCGGGAATTGGTACTAGGCCACTAGCACATACCATTATCCGCATACGGCACGGAAAGGCTATGAGCTACCCAAACGAGAGTAAATGTTACATAGTAACACTGAGCAAGTGAACTCCGAGTGAGGTATACGAACTCCTCCGGGACCAATACCGACCAGAACTCGGCAGCCGCCAGCCGGACAAACTACCAAATATCCACGACGAAAACGCCTCAATATCACGGACCCTACGTCCTAACTCCAAATGAACACCAGACCACAAACCGGAACGCCTAGTCTCGTCCGGGACCTGAATGCGCTGCAAGAAGTCTAACGGCCGATTGTGGCCAGTATGTAGATGTTAGGCTTGACATAATGATCCCGCTCGTCCTTATTCGGAACGGTAACGCCTACAAGGTACTCCACGTTCCCATTCCTGTTTATGACGTCTCCGTAGCGGCGGTTAATCGACTTAACCGTCTCCACTAGCACATTATGGCGACAAAAATCAGCGTAGCCGTTGGTCCCGCGACGGCAGACAATCGTACCGCCCCTCTGGAACTCGCGCTTTTTACCGAGAGCCCTGAAAGCCCGGTAGACAGCATTCGCCGAGTCATCATTGTCTACCTCGGTGAAGCCACAATAGGTCAGCGTGCTGGGATCCCCCGCGGCTTTCTCGTAGTTGTCCAGGACGATCTGCGCGGTGGCACCGAAGGGGGGCTTATTCGGGATTTTCGACGACCTGATGTAGTGCGTGATGTACGCGCCATACAAAGGTGCTACGGAGTAGGTGCAGGCGATTTGGTCCCCGGCGACGAGATTGTACGTGGTCCACACTTGGTTGTCAGATATGTTAACGCCAATGTGTGCCAGGGCCAAATGGATGTGCTCAACCTCATATAGGTACGGGTGGCCCAGAGGTATCCTCGCCAAGCCCATCTGCTCGATGGTGACTCTAGGTTGTGATTGTTGAGCTGACACTACAATAGCTTGAGTCAGTAGTTGGCCCCCCTAGATAGCCAGCGCCAAACAAGGGGTCGTAGGACATGTTCAGGGGTCGTAGGCCTTCAAGAGAGGGAGTCGCAAATAGTTGTGGATTGAGTAGTAAGGTACCAGAATGACTCCAGATAACTTACTCGTAGGTGCACTAGACAGTAGAGATACTCCTGCGTAAGCTAAGGCGTTGAGAGGCTATATTGCTAGGTTAGTTGTGATCTTCGCGGCTTAGCAGACGTACGCTTGATCGCTGGTTCGTAAAGCCATCTACTCCCATGAGGAAGTCGAGTCTTATAGCATTGTCTCGGAGTAGTTTTCTGCATGTTGTATTACCATGATTCAGTTCGTGCCAGACTATGAACAGGATTTCCCAACGGTGAATCACGGGCAGGCTAAGTTTATTAAATAATACGACGAACTTGAAGTGTTTGCCCGTGATAGAGAAGGCGAGAAATGTCATGCTCGAAGTGTTGTAGCAGTCTTTACTTGGACTGGCTTGGTGAGATCGGACTCCTTCTCAACGTTGGTAGGCGGAGTAAAAGCCATCCTCTGACTAAGGGGATATTATATCCTCCAGTCTAAGTTCCGTTCGCTATGTTACGAACCAGTTAGATCTGTTGGGTAACTTAAAGAGCATATCCAACGTCACGGCAAGTTCTCTCTCACGGCCGTGTATGATGCAGCAAAATTGAATGTATTACGTTTGCTCGGAACTAGGCTCTCTTAGGGGACAGGCTTTCGAAATCTACGTCACAATCCCAGAATTACGTGAATCTTTAGACAAAACGCATGTTATGTTTAATATAGCTTTAGACATAGATGCCAACCGTAGTTATAAAGGAGAACTCGTATCCTTACTACTGGGAATTCCTTCCCCCATTTTCTTTACTCGCAGAGAAGTAGGCCTATCAGTGGAGCAGTTGAATCGTCATTTGAAAATCGCATATCTCATGGAAGCCATTTCGCTCTGGAAGGAGGAAGATAACCACTCGCCCAATTCAGCACTACCAACGCGTCACAAATTCCCAGTCAGACATTGGCCTGGTAGTGAGCAGCTCAATAAGTGATTCATACATATTGATGCAGCTAAGCACTTTGTATCAGTTCCCCCGTCCGATATCACAGCTGGCATGCTACGTTACCCAAACGTTTTCGGCCGCTTAATCACCGCTATGATTCACTCTTATAGTTTAATTGGCCTGCAATACATACCAGGATTATACACTCTGGCGGGCCGCTCAGTCTATCGAACTTGTATTTACTCGATATGAGAGTCACCTCCGTGGCTATGACGGATGTACGTTCCCTGGGCTGGACAAGACCCCTTGAAGGCTTCGTCTCAATAATTGTCCACCTAGACCTTGGTTACGTCAGTGAGCAACTGGATAGCTGGTCTCCTGCAGCGGCCCCCGGGGTTAAATATTACAACGAGAAGGACAGTTACGTCAGTGATAAATGGTTTCCTGCTGAAGAAACCAACATCGACTTCACTAGGTCTCGCCCTAAAAAGAGGCAACGAGCAGTGAGTAAGCCCAGTATTTCCTGACCGTCAGTTAATGTTGTTAACCTGTACTCTGCTGTCAAGGGATTGATTCGGTGGGGTCTTCAGACAGGGGTCTACGTCTATATAGGCGGTTTCCCCCCTCCCCCCCAGATAGTCAGGAAGGACACGCGCGAATGGTTCCCTCTATTGCTACCACGCAGCTAATCTCCTGCCTTTCAAGCTGTGCTACTATTTCACCTGACATATACGTGTGAAAAGTCTCCGCAGATGCAACGGTATGTAATTACAAGACTCGGAGGCTGTGCGATACCGTTTGCGCATTATTAAGGCAGGGTTCGTTAAATGGTGCTTGCTAATGGCGGGAGTCCTCCCACGCGTGCGTTCGCGATAGGATATAGTAGTCGCATTCGGCTTGTCTACTGCGTATGCGGTTGGGGAGTGCTAGATCCGCGGGTTGGTGCGTCTGAGGCGAACTGCAGACGAGCAGATAATGTATACACACTCATCTCTCCTACACATGGATGTATTCTGGCCGTTCGTTTCTACGCCCTCCCTTACGTAGGTATCAACAACCTTCTTGGAGCCGACTGTTTTCTTGGAATTTGTCACGTACTAAGGCCTTGGCACAATGCAAGGTCTCATTCTCCTTTCATTTGCGGCGTCGGCTTCAGCGTCAGCGCTATAATACAATAAGCCGAGCAGCCGCGATTCGAAACCATGGTCACCACCGTGACTGACGAAATCCTCCCTGGCCCTGCCCGGGCCTGAATGCGCTCGTCAGCCCCACGGGCTATCTGTAAGACGCTGTTTCAACCTCTCCACTCTTTGCACGACGAAAGAAAGGGGGGAAAGAGAAGAACAAAGGGGGAAACACACCGCAAGGATCCAAGTAGATGAGCATGGAGATTCCTCCTGGGATAATATGATGAGACCACACCACGGCCGAACCCCGACGATCCAGAACTCCGTAGACGCAATCCACGCAGCCCTCAACTGGGTCCCCAACGTGCCGCAGCGTGCCCGCCGCCAGCGCGTGGGCGCTCCTTGGCCTCGACCCAGGCGAAAGACGCTATCAGCCTCGAGTACCTCAACTCCCCTGGCGAGGCCCCACGGAGCACCGGGCCTCGTTGGCGCGTGAGGATGCTAAGACGGGAAACCCGCTGACACCGGACCCGCCGTGGCTGCAGGCCTTCCCATACCACTACGCAAGACGTTCCGTGACCTTGGAGTCGGCCGCCTAATCCCGTCTGCGCTTGCACGAGGAGTCCGAGGGCCGCTCCTGACGGCGGTGCAGGCCAACACGGCCGGACGGAGATGGGCCCGTGCTGTTGCTCATGTACCATAATAAATAGCCTTTCTTCACTCAGTTCCGAGCTCAATAAATCAGCATGAGGGGATAACCTTGTTCTCCGAGAGACTGTTTGTCCGCTTATACCCTAACTCCACGGGCGGCCGGACAGCGTCTACCGCGACAGGGGAGCGTATAGCGTTCATCTCCGACGGGTGTGCCTGTAGCAGATGATGAGACGTTCTATTCACCGGCCTCCCTAAAAATTTTCCGTCCCCTTCAACTTCTACAGTCTCATTCCTGTCCAGTTGAGGTGCTCTGAGATATGAGACGAGTGTTGGTTGCCGCTGAACCTGATTAGAGAGCGTGTGCACTTTTCGATAAAAACAAGCCACCGCTGAAACTAATCCTAGGATGACGGCCGCTAGCGCGATAGTAATACCCTCCCAGGCTCCGGAGGATAATCCTCTGGTGGGTGAGGGGTCTGAATGTGGAGGATTCGATGGCGAAGGCTCTTGGGCCGTCCGAATAGTCGAGTTGCTATCATCGATACCGTTGCAGGAAAGTGGTTTATGGCGCTATCACACAGTCGGGAAACGAGTTTTGAACAGTTAAAGTCTGAATTTCAAGCCTCGATTATGACCGAGTTGCGAACTTGGGTTAAAGATGGGAGGATGTTCGAACAGATCGACTGTTGGATTATGGCAAAAGATCGGGCGCTTGAACTCTGTTAGTTCCAGCGTTATATGGTATATATTCCTACATAGTCTTATGTTCTCGTTAATTTAAAGTAGCTGACTTATTGCGAAACGATATACGTATCGATATATCCGTTTAAATGGATATCCTTCAATGGCCGGTCGAGGTTGACTCTTTTCGCTTACCTCAAGGATACGCAATCGCACCCCGTGCCGAGATCTGGGAAATAAGCCACCAATTTCTAAATCGCGAGTCTATCAACGCTATAGACCAGCGTGTAGAATGCCTAGATGAAGGCGTTGCAGAGCACTAAGAGAGGGACAACTATAGAGCTGTCGACTTGACTGACAATGGTTGTATTGAATACGGCGTTGAACATATTATGGGTGTAATCTGGTAGAATGACAGAGGCTATTATGGCATCCTGAGGACCAATAGCCCAGTTTTTGGTGCTCATGCCGGTCAAACTCAGGGATCCGAGGCCTTTGCTCTCGGTCATCATAATATTCTCAGCAATAGACCGCTTTGGAAAGTGATATTGTTAGTCATCTTCGAGATGTATGCTATGTACAGAGTTGCAGGGGCGTATCCGATCGAGAGCTGCATCGAGCTCGCCTTGACTTGAGAGAGCCAAGGTCCTATTTGAATACATAAACCCTTCGGCACAGTAGTCGTCACCTGGTTCTTGTTGCGCTTGGTTAAATAACAACACCCTTGTGACCACGTATGGACGACTCACAGGTGACTCTATTGATTGGTCTACGACTAAGCCTAGTCTTGAAGTCGAGGCAGTTAACAATGCGCGAAAATAAAGGAGGCGTCTCGGGAATTTAGGGAGGAGAAAGAAATTTGATCATGGGAAACATTATATATCCGCAACAAAGAAGAGAGCCGGCGAAGGGTAGAGGAAGCAGCCACACAGCTTAAAAGGCGCTATACAGAACTATTTTTGTGAATATTACCACAAGCGTCCATCACGGTTCTATTTCGGCGAGTCTGCTCGGGGCTGCACACAGAATAAAGTACTTGAAGTTGATATTCAACAGTATAACATAGTTTTATCTTAACTGAAATCATCATATATCCGATGGATGGCCCCAAATGGGCTGTTATATAATCGCAGCCAGGTATTGGACAATAGCAATGTCAGATGAAATGACGGAGTACAGAGGGAGAGGCAGAAGAACTAACCTAGACGGTGGTGAATTGATGACCATCAATGCCGGACTCCTAACTGTAGGCGAAACTCCCCTGTATATATACAGGAAGAACCTCCACGAGTGGACCGTTACGACCCAGAAAAGGGGTTCCCCCTTAGCTCCTGATAAGCAAACGCGTCCTGCAGTTAAGAGTAAAGATATGACACGGGGAAGACTTAAGACAATGTCGGTAAAGGAATATATGCGTTAACACTGTATCAGTGAACGCTTTGCTATAAATTAATAAATCCCTTAGATTCAGCAGGCCTTTTTACCTACTCTAGAGCGGTGCAGCGTGTAAGGCACCGTCGAGGCCTTCGTCAGAGACCGTAACATTCGTACTTGTGCCTGTCGCTGAAACTTTCGTTAAGATAGGTGATCTAACGACCCATCTCTGTCCCAAAAGCTAGTCTAGTGTATTCTGACATTGTTTTTGTTCCTGTTGTTGCATTATTAATCGAAGGGTCTGGCTAGGTAGGTGGCTTCCTATATCCAGAATCTAGGTGGGCCGCACCTGTCGAGACAGCTACACATACAGGAATAATGCTGCGAATAGTAATCTGTGCAAATGGAGGAAAGCTCCAGGGCCCGAGAAGCCCAGGTTTCGCCGCCGGCAGTGCTCCTGCCACCTACCATACAACATCGCCCCCCCCAACCTCCTTAAGAGGAACTCTTCGCCCCGAAGCCTTAAAGCTTACGCAGGTCAGAGGCTTCGGCCACGGGCTAGCATTATGCGACTGAATAATCACCTTCTTCATTCGCATCTCGTCTTATCGTACACGTCGTTGTATATTCAGATCAGCGTCTTAATCGCCTATGTACAACCCCCGGCTCTCCGAGGACGCCTATTACGATGATATAAGGTCTTGAGTCTTTCGCGTCAGGTGACACTTATCTACGGATCCGCCATAATCCCAGATTCTTTTTAATCTCTGCGTGGCTCCGGGCCTCTCTCTAATCAGGTTCGAAATCATCAGTAGGACACTCGCTACCCACGCTCATTTTTGTCCCCCTCCTTTCCTCCAGGACCAGCTCTTCCGCAAGACGCCCTTCTATTTCTGGAAACCCACCTTTCAAATCGAAAGTCAAAGGTTTTAATGCCGTTATTGTAATTGTTGTCATCAAAGGGGTCAGAGCATATCAATTACTCAATTCCCATCGACCAATCAAGATTCCGTAAGCGTCTTCCCCCGACCTTTATATAACGCCGCCCAATGCTTTCTTGCTTTTATCCAGTTTATCCTTATATCATTGAAAGGGGTTTTCCGGCGCGCCCTTATGTGCACGCCGCATCCACTGGATATTAAATCATTACCACTCGCGAGCGGGCTTCCGCTGTGTCCTAAAGTAATCATAGGTCATGGGGTCGTGAGCCGGGGGAAGGTTGTCTTCTTCTTGAGGCAGACCACCGTAACCCCGGGGACCCCCGCCTAGCATTCCTGCGCCACCTGGCGCTCTCATCGGCGCAGGTGCGGCCATTGGCATTGCTGCTGCGTTGCCCACCAGACCGGCATCGCTGTCGTTGCCATGTGTATACAGGGGACTCCGAGACCGGCCTATATCTGGCTGTGCGGCATATGGGCTTCCCATCGGTTGCGAGTACACACCAGGGCCGGGACTATCAAGCCTGGGAATCGTCGGCATGCCAGTGGGACTAGCAGTTCGTGGCATGTTCGGAATTCCTGGACTAGCGGGTCTCGAGTGCGGTTCGCTACCATTCCACATGCTCCCCGGAGTTCCCGGGCGCATCATATCCGCCGGTCGGCCGTATATCTCGCCACCACCATGCTCAGCTGCAAATTCAGAGCGATTCTTGTAATACTCAAAGTCAAGGCGCGATTCAGGAACGAGTTCGAATCCCGGCATCGTTGCCGACTTGCCCGGTTTTCCCGCTGTCATAGACCCTAGGACATAGGCGTCAGAATATCCAGACATTGACATGGTATCTCCGGAGTCGGCTTCACGACCGTCTGACAGTCGGCCCTTGTAAATCGAGGCAAGAATATTCTGAGCCTTCGCGTGCACCATGGGCGTAATGAGCGGCTTGTAAAGTGCGGGGTGGCCAAACCGGGAAGCGAGTCGATTGTCTCGTCCGTAAGGATCTTTCGGGATGGAGCTTTCCATGTGCTGCACACTGCGAGTCGAGTAGTAATAGATCTTGTCATCAAACGCCTTCGAGCAGTATAGCTTGAAAAGAACCATAATGATGGGAAGAGGTATAACCGCAAGGGCCATCTTATGTGTTCCGTCACCACGTTCCCAGACCGCCAGCCAGATGACCACATTGGATAGGATTGTACCGAAAACGAAACGGTTGAACAAGACCCGCCAAAACAAGCCGCCAGACTCCGTCTTCGTAACGAAAATGTACAGTAGAAGATATTTCTTGAGCCATACGTCAATAGAAAAGTACAGCGCTGCAGCGGGCAAGACTAGAGGTTGGATCCCGGCGAAACACAGGGCGACGGTCGAGTAGAACAGGAAAAAGTTATAGTAGCTGGCATAGTCGAACGCGGGTGGCGCGGTCAACTCGATCAGTTGCCTTGGGGTTGGATTCGACAGCCTGCGCATGAAGAATCCCCATATAAGGGTCCAAAGTTGTGCCAGATCGATAGCAGCACCGAGATTTCTCTGCAACAGCCAGGTGATCCAGAAGGGAGATATAGTGCAAAGGGAGATGAATAAGCCGGAAGGGAAGTCCGCGGACTGATCCTTGAAGGCTTGCCACAGGTCGGAGCCCTTCTGAGTCTCTTTAATCACGGTCGATACGAATCCCCATATAGTACTAAAAAAGGAGAAGACGACAAGATTGTTGAAGACGAAGAAGGCATAGAGCTTGGCAACGACGTGGCGCTCGCGTCCGGTCTTGGTTCTGTCGCCCGCTTTGATCGAAAGTCGACGGAATATAATCGGAAGAACTAGATAAATCAGGGAAGTGAGGGCCGGCGATATGACACCCTGGACGATAGACCAGAACCCAGTATTAGCCGAAAGGGAGGTTTGAAAGGCCTCCCACACTAAACCCAGGTTGTTCAGATTGACCAGGAAGACAGCAATCAAGGCGTTGGGTGCAATCCAACAGACAGTCAGGAGGGCAATCCAGAGGTTGATTATGATTGACCGCCAGCTCCTCTTTGACGGACTGAGAGGCATATTGTCCCATATGATATCGTTGGGCCGGGGAGCAAGAGTCACAGTAGTACCCTGAGGTTTCTTCTTCCGCATGGCATAGGCGATAGCATGAGCCTCGGATATGTCGTCATAACTAGCAAATCCATACGGGAGAGTGTTCCGTTTGTCGATGCTCTTCCGTGCTTCTTTGATTTCTAATTCCAGATCCTTGATCCTCTGCGTCAGGTACTCGATAGCGTCCACCTTCTGGCCCTTGGGGTACGTGTCGTACGAGGGATCCTTCTTTGACGGGTAACACATTGGTCGAGAAGCCGGTAGATTCTGAGGATCCTTCAGGTATTTGGCGAGCACACTCTCGAGTTTTCGGACAGTGTGATCGTGTTGTTGGATAAGGTCGGGTAGGTGTTTCACATTCCGAGCGATAGCCGTCCGCGAAAACGAGGACTGGGGTATGACCGAGTCGATAATCCTGGCAATGCCCTCGTCGCTGCCCTTGCCCTTCGGAATATCGTACAACTGTGTATTTATTAGTAAATTGCACACCAACATCAGAGTGTAATTGACGGGTCAGCATTACCATCAAGGTCCGGGCGTGTAGACTGCGCTGATATTCCTCGCTTTCGAAATAGATGCGGCGAAGCTGCAGAACTCTCCTATAATTCCACCACAAGAAGCCGCAAATGACGCAGTTGATGAGGTACGCCGTGATAACCAGCCCCCAGAGAGGCTGATCCCACACTTGGGACGGCGTCAGCCTCATAAGCCACGTCTGGTTTTCGTCGCCGCTATTCCGAAAGTAAAAAATCGGTACAAGAACGCCACAGCCAAGGAGGGAAAGCGTGAGGAATATGTTGCGACACATCTTGGTGAATCGGAGGAAGATGGCAGCATCCAGGCCGGCGTAGCTGACGAAATCCTTCTCACTGGTCTTCCATAGGGGAATGACCCAGGCGTGGTAGCCTCTACCGATGGGAGGCGGAGCATGCTTCTCGTCGGCATGTTTAAGCTTCGGGGCGTATACAACCGAATTGTGAGGACGGACAAAAGAGAAGCAGATGGCAATGGCAAGGGTAATGCCCACAGATGTTCCCAAGGCGGACCAGACAGCACCATCAGCAAGCTAAGAACGCGGTCAGTCAGTATCACTTCCAGTCAACCAGGAGTAGGGTGACAAGAGACGAAACATACACGTTGCTTAAATGGGTCGGCGAGCAGGTCTAGGAGCTCCTGAGCAGCATTAGGTCCATCGCGCCCCGATACCAAGTGTCGCGCATGACGAATGAAGTCGTTCATGTCCATTTCGCCACCAGGGGGCCCTCTTAACAGGGACGTACGCAACGTGAAGGCGAACCGCTGGAGAACCGCGATCCTTAAAGCTCCAGCGGGTCGAACCTTGGGCAATTATGAAGTACCGAAGGTCCGGGAAGTCTGCTATATCGCCGAAGTTGGACACAAGAGGCTAATCGAAACGTCGTCTGTTCCTCCGGTCTAGTTGTGTGAAGATAGAGGACCTCTGCCGATACGGGCAGCGATCCGAGGCAAAAGCGGCGGTACGTATAGGAACTTGGCAGATGACTGGGTACGTACAAAGGGATCGCAAACGAATGACGTGCCGTCGATTGTCCTCCTCTGCTGGCCAAAAAGGATAGCAGGGCTGCGGGAAAAGAAAACGAGCGAAAGGGTGAAGAAAAGAGTATGGCGTATGGGCTGGAGGATTGAAGTCGAAAGGGAGAAGTACTAGAGAGGGCCACCGGATACGAAGCGAAGGATACCAAGACACCAAGACACCAAGAACGGCATGGCGTCAAGAATAGAAACAAGGGGGAATGTTACCAGTTGAAGCTACTGTAGGTACCTACCTTAGCATACCACATAGGGGATGCGTTGACACTTTCACTCTACACTGGGGTGCGGGGTGTGATGGTCCCGATCAGTGAGTGCTCTTACTACAAACATGTACAGCAGTTCTGAAATTTCAATACGTTAACTTAGGAAATAAGAATAGAATTTTGCGAGACTACCAGGCGCACGTGAGAAGTTGCGCATGACGGTGCAGGTAGACTGGATTCAAGTTATTAGTGTATTTAGTGTACTTAGGTACCTACGTAAGTAGGCAGAGGCACCGCAGGTTTGGGGATCGTAACCCCATGAAAAGCAGTGACAATAAGTGTGGCGTGGGGAACCGAAAGATCATTGACGACGTAATGTACAGCCCGAGAATGGACTCAACTTTGAAGATACCTACCTATTCAGTGGACGTGTTTAGCGCCAGATAGCCCTTACATACTAGGTACAATGCACGTATGTACGTACTTAGTATGAAGTACGCGTCCATATATCATACGAATACCCCTAAAATGCAATCCAATGCAGATGAATCAAAAAAAGGGTGAGGTTGCCATGACTCGTCCAGTCACATGTTCTAAGGTTCAAGAACCGTCTGGTCCGCAAGGGAAGCATACACATATGCCTAATCCAATCCCAACCGGCCGGTTTGGATGGGCGAGATGCCGTCGAGCCGGTACCGAACTTTGTTCCGTTGTACTAACAATTGAACCAACCCACTTAGTGAATTGAGTTTTGAAAGAGTTAGATGCCACACGCATGAAAGCTATTGTACACACATACTATGTAGTAGATGCCCTAAATGTAGTATATGTAACCTGTAGGTACTCGTACTACTAGGTCGGTTGTGATAAGATAAGAGGACTTCAATGTTGATCAGACAGGATCTCTATCTTCAGTATAACTTTGACAGGGCAAATCGATGACATTGTTCGAGCTTTTATCCCACTCAAGATTCATCCGTCTCCTTTTCCCACAAACTAATAAGCCCTTATTGTCAACGAGGAGACACAGAAATGCCGGCCGGTCAAGGTTAACTATTGCTATTATCGGCACCATCGGCATCCCATCTAGAGCTAGCAGCCCTACTCTCTACTGTACTTACGTAGTACCTGTCAGGCCCACTCTAATGCCAGAACGGCCCAAGGGTCTTGAATACGAACTGCAGGTCCCAAGTGCAAGTCATCCATCCCAGTGATCAGGCGAGAACTGCCACCGGTGGGCCTAGAGTCTAACACCAGGATTTATCGATTCGTGCATTAAAGATGCAACGTTTCTTCTCTCATTCGTTACTGCGTAAGCACAATAAGCAGGTCCTTATAACACAGCGATTATTATTAATGAATTCCGTGACCTATTTTTCCAAACTGGCAACGTAGACTGAACGTATTATCCCGTCTCTGCAAAACTTTTGGGACTTATAGGTTGCATTATCTGTCGATTCTCACTCCCGACACTCTGTACCTGAGGACTGAAGACACCTGATTATCGCTAACCGCACGTGAACCACCACCGCAATGCAGTGTTAAACTTGTCTTTCTACTGGCCATGGCCGAAAAAGTGGGCATCCCAGATTCTACCAAGGGGGAGAAAACGGGACAAACGTGAGGTTGCCATGAGTCGTCACTTTCGTAGGCGTGCCTTAAGTACTTAATCTGTATCTCCTCACTTTCCTCCTACACTCTATCTCCTATGCTAGCTCTACGTCTCATCCCTGTTGAGCCGGCTCTCACTATGGATTTCTATTTGCGTTTGACTAGTCTCAGTCAGTGACTCTGATACCTGTTCTGGTGCAACAAGACTTGTCAGCTCTAGGGAGGCTGTTTCCTCAATCTTCTAAACCTGAGTATGTATTGCTAGGTAGAATCTGGTCATATGGTCGACGCGATTTCGTAGCAGCTCCTCTACCAGCCCTCTGCGCCCAAGATTAGAGCAGTTTCTTCACGGGTGGTACGAAGAATATGAAGAACGCAGGTCAAGTTATACTAGTTTATTTCTGGAGCCTTCTGGCCGTAAAAGGGGGGGTTTATTCCTTATAGACCTTGAGACGGCTTCAATATATGCCTTTACGTGTCTCAACATCCTCAAAGGAGAACGCTGCGTTGCCCGCCCTAACTTGTAGCGCTAGAGGGGCTCATTATGAAAACATGCGCCACCGCGCCGTCTCCCCTCCTATTTCTCGCCAGCTTGCACCTGCTTGACCGCCCACGCAAGCCAAACGACCGCCTTCAGGAACATGATGTCGCCAGCTATTCACAGCGGGGTGCTCAGCCCTACATGGCTCCGCCCCAGCCACTCTCCGGCAATAGCACTAAGCACCATAGCACGGAGGCCGAGGGGCGGCGGTTCCTTTTTGCCTTCTCGCGCCACGGCGTCAGGATGTGCGGGTCGTTGAATAAATCGCAGTAGAACCTGGCCACGAGCGTGCCCTTCGCCGTCGGCCCGCGCGCCTCGTCTGGCTGAAGGCGAGCACACCGAGCACGAAGGCGCCGAGGAAGCACAGCGCGGGCGCGTCCCGGCAGGTGCGCCGCGCCGAGCGCCAGGTTACCCGTGTTGCCCGTCTGTATCGACACGAACAGCGACGACGCGTTGAACGCCACGCTGTCGCAGAGCCCGCAGACCAGGCTGGCGCAGGCACATGGGGATGTTGGCGAAGTTCCTGTCGATATCCCTGCGCAAGCTGGAGAATGTGGATCCCTTATGTCGGGTTTGCCGCTCTACTGGCCCCGCCCCGGACTTCCCGTGGGAGATCGGCAGGTGGGCTCCGGATCCGCCATGGAGTTAGCTGGGCTCCTGGTGGTATCAGATATTCCTGTAGTTGAATAACTGTATCTGGGTGATCCCTGAAATATCACTGTTGCAGAACCGCCATTCCTCGCTCTCATTGGTCTCACGGTTTAGGCATTCGTTGAACGCGCAGGGTAAATAAACCCGAAACAAGGGGGCAATGTCTCTCATTTTAAATCAGCTGATTCTCCCAGTGTGCGTCGGGAAATGACTCGATATAACCATGTGACGTGATCTCTTGATGTTATCGCCGGCTCGGTCCCACAGTGTTACTCTTCCGCCGACAGTTGGTAAGGAGTCGAATCCTGAACTCTTCAATTGGGTCCGCGATTCAAACGTTTATTACTCACATCACGGCTTTTCTCTCCGCCGTTGTCGGCATCGTGATGGCCTCATGGACCTTTGACTGCCCCCACATCAGAATGAGCAGTAGGGCCTGAAAACGTGATGAATAATGCTGTCAGGGGTTACCAAATCAACAACCCCCCACGTTTAATAAGCAGGTAAAGCGCTGTTAGCCACTTCGCAGTCTCGACGCCCCTATTGCTGGCACCGGATCCGGGATGTCTATGGCCAAGGCAGGTGTGACGAGGTGTAT
Source organism: Monosporascus ibericus (assembly GCA_004154915.1). Taxonomy (NCBI): domain Eukaryota; kingdom Fungi; phylum Ascomycota; class Sordariomycetes; order Xylariales; genus Monosporascus; species Monosporascus ibericus. The sequence continues at coordinate 41,786 of QJNU01000410.1, forward strand.
CGCCTTGCAGGGGGTCAAACTAGTCGATTGCATCGTGAGCCACCACCAAAGGCGTGGGGTGATTTCATGAGTAAATTCACATCGAAATGAATTACACTGGGATATATGACAAATCGTGACGTTATGCCGTTACTGCGTCAAGGCATTAGGAACGCCCAATATGCGTTCTTGGGTCGATAGTTGGGGTCGAAAAGGAGAGGCGTCTCCGATGCCCCCCACGAGTCCTCCATCCAAATTAACTAGATGAGACAATGCATCCGGATCAATTGGCCTTTGCGAACTTACCACGTCGCTGACGCCCACGTCCTGATGCCAAACACACTTCTAGACCTGGAGACAGGCATCCGTCAAAACCCAATAGTCGGAGGCCGTGCGGGTTCTATCCAACTCAGTGACCGCGACCTCCGAGACGCCGGCCCGGCCAGGGCGTCCAAGGCCGCCTTGATCCATTTCTTGACTGAAGGCTCGACGCCCACGCGGAGCTGGCGCCACGTGGGATCCTTGAGGTTGTAGTCGTTGTAGTAAAACTTCGCCTCTGGGTCCGCCGCGCGAGCGGCCTCGAAGGCGATGCGCACGAAGTCCTCACCTAGGACGTCGTAGAATACGGAGAACCTCAGTAACCCTTCTTCCGCGAAGGCCTTGTTAACAACGTCCTGGCGAGTGGAGTTAGCGCATATCCGGAAGGCGCAGTAGGGAGGGGAGAGCCTAGGGTGAGTACCCGTGCTCGGATCCGGGCCTTGTATCGATTTATGACGGGTCGTGATATGGTTTTGCATTGCCTCGGTCAACTCTTGTCCGTCCGTGATGTTCTGGACCCATTGCGGCAGGGTGCTCCCTGGGAGCTGGTTGTGAACAATGGACAATCCAATGCACTAGGCCCTCCATCCAGGTGAAGGTGTTGCAACTGGAAGGCTTCCAGAGACTACCACAGCTGACACGACGCCAACTCGTGAAGTTCATGAATATATTAATTGGGTTCTAGTCAGTCAATCATTATCCTAACCCTTCAGAATCAGAATTGTCCGAGAAATAACCCCAACTTTCCTCTTAAGTCAGGGACGCCGCCCACAGGTGATATCGCCTAACAGGCGCCTGTGTCTCGCTAGAAGGTCGATAGGATATTATACACGAGCAGGCTCTGGACAAATAATCGGGCCGCCCTTCATATCGAGTTGAAACATAAGAATTGAATAGTTCATGTCCGACTAACAGCAATAGCTGGCTAAGTAATCCAAGAACAAAAAGCCTGTGTTCATCCGACTTCTTTAAAAAATAAATTCTCAGTATGCATATAAAGATAATAACAGCAATATGAGGCATCTCGATAGTCGGAGATGGCTCGGCTATTACGGTTAGAGCCTGAAGGGGTACGAGGGATGCGGACCAGCGCTGATCTTCTTAGCACCTTCTTCCTACGTAGTATCTACTCGAGAGCACGTTCGACAATGGCCGGACGCATACAGTAATGCATAAAACTGATTAAACGCTAAGGTTTTCCATCCGACTCTAACACCGACCATATACAAATAGGGGTACATACCACGCGGTAGTGGAGAACGACCATTCGTACTGAGAGGTAAACCGCTCCCCGCGGCCATGTTGAGGTTTCAGAGCGACATGTATGAATGTTTCCCAAATTACCAAGCAAAAACCTCGTCGGCAAGTGCTTAAAGCCCAAAACATGGTAAGTAAGCCCCTATTCTCAGAGTGCCGAGAACGCAGAAGTGATCGGGCTAACCCTACAAGCGACCTGAGCCGGCGACACACCGTAACCCCTAGGTTATCGAATAAAGTAGAACAGGAGTTACCATATCCGCAACCAAGCAAGGGGAGGTGCCCTTTAATCCAGAATTAGACATGTCACGCGGGATATCGATGCGGAGTGGCCACCATGAGTAGTACTACAGTCTGCTCGTCTTGTGATTGGAATGCTGACAATCGTCGCATTCTGGCAAAGGGGTCAACGTTGGGACAAATAGTCCAAGCCGTGTGCTCGCACGAGACTTACGTTTCCGCCATTGCCGAAGTTGACCCTGCATTCACGAATGCTGTTCAGAGACCCAGGGGCAAAGGGAACATTTCTGTAAGCGAGCGCGTGTATCTCGCGGCTTGTACCGCGCACAGGACAGCGGGTGTGATACCATAGAGCCGAGAGTGTAGTTACGCCAGGATTTTGCTAAGTATGTATGTAGATAAGGACGCTTTTGTGCATTAAACCTTGAGAACGTATGTACATGCAGATAGACGTTAGAAACTATACCAGTAAAGCAGGAGGGCTCCCGAAACAACCGGGATCCTTGGTCCTTCGAGTTCTCTCACATAGACCACCCGTACCCGAATACCACCGCCACAGCTACATCATCCAAGGAGTGATACGCTTTATTCAAAAAGGAAATCATATGAATCGGATTCACTGCACCTCAGCTGCACCTTGGCTTCGCGTCTTCCTGAGCGTCCTGCCAACAGGCGCTGGGGCATTCTTATCCTTCCTTGGGCGGCCGGGCTTCTTTCGAGTGGTACCGTTCGTGGCCGCGCCATTCGTCTTCTGCTTCTTCTCCGCTGGCTCGTCTGTTACGGCCCCGTCTTGAGCAGGTTTGGCCTCCACTGGAGCGTTGTCGGCTTCGTCCGTCTTGCGCTTATCCCCGGTATCAGGCTCGCACTTCTCGGGTTCGGTCTTCTCAGGGCTTGGTTCGGAAGTGGGGTTTGAAGCTGCCTTGGCTGCTCCATCAGTTTGAGGAGCTCCGGTAGTTGTAGGGTTCACAGTTGGCATTTCCTCGTCCTTAACCTCCTCCACCGATACGGGTTTTGGCGACAGCTTGGACTGAGCGTCCGGCGCGGTCGCAGCGGTCTCGGAACTCTCCGCGACGGGTTCCTGCGACACTGGGGTAGGCACCTGATCTGTCTGTTTCTCCGGCTGTTGAGCCAATGTGTCAGCTGCATCAACTTTGCTCGACAGGTCGCCTTTAGCAATCGACGGGGGTTCTTCATTAGTCGGCTCAGAGACATCCACGGAAGCCACCACGGCCTGTTTCCTAGGGTCGGCGGGGGCCAGTGGAGCTTCTGCCGTCTTCCCAGTGTCGGCGTCAATTGCGTCGGAAGCCTTCGTCTCGAAATTGGTGGTGGGTACGCCGTTGCTGGTGGGCTCAAGTTGAGCGACTGCGCAGATGATCAATACAGTTAGTCACACTGTGCTCTCACTTGCAGGATATGCTCGCTCGCGGCGAAGCTGGGTTCGTCGTAAGCTCCCTCAATGGCATTTATACCGAGGCAATTAAGCTGGCGCAATGACAAAATGGATCGCGGCGGCGAAGGTTAAAGGCAGATTCGCGCATGACAATACCTACCTTTGTTGCTGTCCTGAACTGTGGTGTCGGCCATGGCGATGACGTAAGGGAAGAGCTATTGATACAGTTGTGCGAAGGCGCATGCGAATTGTATGTAGCTTCGGTAGGAATGAATATATGAGGCTACAAGGCTACCGTATGTATGGATGTATGCAAATGGTTAAGGGGTATGGACTTTGGAGCAGAGAAATGAAGAAAGAATGTGAGAAGAGAAGGTATCTAGGTAGGTATTGGAATGTGTAGAACTGAATTGTCAGCCTAGAAGCTCTTGGCTGGATCTTGAAACAGTTAAGCATGTGGAGAAAGGAATAGAAAACGAGCTGCGGCAGGGGGAGGAGCTAGAACCAAGTGGCGCACCTACCCGTGGACAGAGCTTACCCTAGGTGAGTCTGGCGGGATACGTACCGTAACACCCGATGCACGAACGACCTAATCAGTGAGCAATTGGCACCGGCGACGGGATCGGGAAACCGATTTAGAGGAGCTTCCGCAACCCCGACGCTAAACGCCCGGACCAACTACATACAGAAACACCACGGGATGGGAATTGGGGAAACGGGGCACGCTGGGCCGTTCCGGATATTTCGGATATAGAAGCAGTTCGGGCTTTTTCAGAATGGGTCGCTGAAAGGCTATTCCAATGGAAATGACACGACGTGCCTTGGGCGAAGTGGGATTTTCTCTCGGCGAATAAATTAATAGCAGTTAACATATCTCCCCGACTGCTAGAAGGCTACACAATGAGCGGTAGCGGCAAAAACGCTAACTTAAACCAGTAATATACTCCATAAACCTTGGAATTCATGATGTTTAACTGGACAAGAATTTCCTATTTATTCTAGAGCTAAACCAAAAATGGAGTTACTGCTTATTATGTAGCCTTCTGGCAGTCGGGGAGATAAGCCATCCTACACCTGTTTCGTAACTTAAAGGTTGATCCATACCTTAGTAAACTCTAAAAAGGAAAATAGTTAACTAATTGGATGGATCGCCGATAACTAGAGATGAACGAATTGGCAAGGCCCGTGCGAGCATTCAGTACCCCAGAATACCTGGGGTACATGCCCCGCAGTATATCGCCTGGAAATCCCCATGTATCTTCAGAATAAGCGCCTAGTCCGAAAGAACCCGATCTGCTTCGTTAACACGTAAGTTGCCTGGAGGGGACGGTGAGGAGAAACGAGCTATAGGCCGATAGATAAGCAGGTATCACAAAGTCTCGACTACTGTATCTTACTACACGCTACTGAAAGGCATATATATCATGGTCGACTTTCTCAATCCTTTTTAATCAGAAGTCGAAAGTTTCGGTTGTTGACGATTGTGTACCGGAAGCTGCTGACCTTCACCGTACGGTCCTTACTACATCGTAGGGGTAAGTTTAGACATCCTGGTCAAGGATTTTCCATCGATTAGCATATTCGATCCCTATATAAGTCATAACTTCATTATAAGAATAGCGTTAGCCCTGCCGGTAGAAGGTATCCGGCACAGATGTTGATATTCGGCCTGATACTCAGTACTTATGTTCTGCCATATGGCCGCGGACAAGTGTTCAGGGTGAATTGGCGGCCATGATAAGTCGTATCGACTCGAACCACGGCTTGTTTGCAGGCATATGCATATCCTCGGGTGCGGTGGCCGGAAAGCTTGTCCGGGGACTGCCGTTTGACGGTCCAATTCGCCTACAATACATTGCCTGCGTACTATAGGCCGAAGTCAAAAGATGTAGCGTCTTTGTCAACCGTGCTTAGAATATTTTAAGTTGCTAGAAAGTGTGGTGATGTAGGGGTCCAGCGGCTGCGGCGGCAAGTCATGAGAAAGCAGTTCGTAGATATCCTGTCAGATAGCATTCCGTATAAGGCAGGAAATCGAGGCTATCCAGAACATCTGATCTTGGGATCTCAGCAAGAACTGGCATGAATTTTATCGTAGCGAATTATACCGGCGGACTTTATGAGCATTATGTCATAGTGGTCCTGTGGCAACAGAAGGTTACATTGTAAGGTAGTGCTGGGTAGGTAGTGGATGGGTGGGGCCCCCATTTGGAAGGGAAATGGGTCCTCGATGGGTAATATCTCGTGAGCGAATGCCGGTAATTCCGCAAGAGAATCTGCTGCCAAGCATGAGGCGACCGGATGCGATAACCATACAAGATCACGTGCTGCACTAAAACTTCCTTCCAAGCCCCCAAACTTCCCCAACCATCACAGCTAAACCCCTCAAACACCCCACCTGTCTTTCAGCCACATGTATTCTAGACACGGGATGCTATGTGTGACTGCGATTCAGACCGAATGTTGGCTCCCACGAGCCAAGGCTTAGGGTAGGGATGCCGAGCCTTGGGATTCCTTGGGGCCAAGCTTCCTGATGTCGTTGTCGCCCATACACGAACAAGATCGAACCGCCATTTCGCTGCTATGCGAGCAAACCCTTGAGTCGCTATTTGTCTATCCTTGTTATGCCACAGGCGGATCCCTGCCCGGCTTAGGACTTGAATCAGTCCCCAATTCTAATAGCGGTGCGTAACCTATCATGGTAGACTCGAACCTTTGCATTGGCTTGTTGTCTCCATGAGATTCCAGAAAAACGGAAGATCAGCTTTGGGGTGAGTCTTGGCCCTCTTGGCGCCAACGTTATTCTGGCCAGGCATTGCGTATTGTCACGAGATGGCGCGGGTATGTGGAACGATACAGACAAAGGCTTTCGATTATAAAGAACAGCCATTCCCCGCAATGGCCTTCAAGGCCATTGGAGGTTTGATTCTAAGTATACCTTCGAACGGCTCTCGACAAGCCGTCTAAGTAGGAAAGTCCGAGGTGATTGTCGTCGGTATCCAACGTCACTCAGGTGTATATATGCTTATGAAGTCGCAAATTCTGGTCAGGAGATACACAAGCGTGCCCCCACTTCAGTACAATGGCTGCTGAATTCGAGCGCCACCCCTATCTCCTCCCCATCCAAGATGTCGCCAGTGCTCTTGATACGGATGTGGAGAGGGGATTGACGGCCTCCGAAGTTAGTCAGTTACAGCAAAAATACCCCCTAAACGAGCTTGACGTGGGCGGAGCTATTCCGTGGTACAAGATCTTTCTAAAGCAGTTGTTCAATGCCATGATTTTGGTACGTACCTCTTTGTGGCACCTTAGGCGTCGACTTTACTGACATTCTTAGGTTCTATTCTTTGCCATGGTTTTGAGTTTTGCTGTCAAGGACTGGATCGAGGGTGGTGTCCTCGTTGCGGTCATTGTCCTCAACGTTTCCATCGGTTTCTACCAGGAATACGGCGCCGAGAAGAAGATGGATGCTCTGAAGGCTCTCTCCTCTCCGTCTGCGATGGTTCTCCGCGATGGCAGGACTCAGGTTATTCCCAAGTAAGCAGCTATTCCCATCCGCATTCCCCCGACGAGGACGAGGATGAACCTAACCATTTTAAATGAACAGCTCGCAAGTCGTTCCTGGAGATATCGTCCTTCTGAAAATGGGCGACACGGTCCCTGCTGACGTTCGTCTGTTTGAAGCCATGAATCTGTCAGCTGACGAACAGTCTCTCACCGGTGAATCGGTTCCCGTCGACAAGGTCGTAGAACACTTAGAGGACGAAGAGCTCGGAATCGGTGACCGCATAAACATTGCTTACGCCACTACCACTGTCCGAAAGGGCCGTGGGCGTGGCATTGTCATTGCTACCGGTATGGCGACCGAAGTAGGCAAGATTGCGGCTTCGACTACTAAGAAGACGCGGAAGGCCGGTCGCTCCATGAACTGGAAGAAGTATGGCAAGCGACAGCCCATCATCGGTCTGATGAAGCGCGTCTACGATTTCGTTGGTAAATTCCTGGGATTGACTGAAGGCACTCCCCTGCAGAGAAAGCTTTCCAAGCTAGCTTACATGCTCTTTGGATGTGCTCTCTTCCTTGCTGTCATCGTCTTCGCTGTCAACAAGTTCGTTGTTCCTGCAGAGGTCGTCATCTATGCCATCAGCACGGGTATTGCCATCATTCCAGAATCTCTGGTTGCGTAAGTCGCCCGTTCCTCCGATACCAGATAATTATATGACAGCCGCTAACTCGAGCCACCAGGGTGCTTACCATCACGATGGTCGTAGCTGTTACGGTAATGAGGAAGGCGAACGTCGTCGTTCGAGATCTGTCGGCACTTGAGGCGCTAGGCGGCGTCACCAATATCTGTTCCGATAAGACTGGTACTTTGACCCAAGGTGCTATGATCGTCCGAAAAGTTTGGATTCCTACCAAGTCAATTTACACCGTCGTCGACTCTAAGAGGCCCAGTAACCCAACCGAAGGTCGCGTTACGTTCTCCGAGACGAAGGATGAGCCTGAGGGCGAGGAAAAGCCTGAGGAGAGAGAGCAGCGTGACTTTGACCAGGAGCGCAGTGCAGCGGCACTGAAGTTCGATGTTCCCGATGAGAAGCTAAACCCCAAGCCTAAGCCTAGGGAGCAGGATGCACCAGACGCGACGATGAACCCCCAACTTGAAGCGTTCCTGCTATCAGCAGCGCTGTGCAATCTTGCTACAGTCCGACGTGAACCCGATGCGAAGCCTGACCAACCTGAGTGGCAAGTCACTGGTGAGCCCACTGAAATCGCACTTCAGGTCTTTGCACACAGATTTCAGAAAGGAAAGAAGGTCATGGAGGCCGAAGGCTGGAAGCAAGTCGCCGAATTCCCGTTCGACAGCGGCATTAAACGGATGTCTGTCGTGTACAATGGACCCGACGGTAGCCACAGCATGGTTTTCGCAAAAGGCGCCGTGGAGCGAATCCTCGACCTGTGCACAACCGTTGGTACCGGCGATGCCCAAGAGCCTATGACTGATGCCTACAAAGAACGTATCATCCGACAGATGGACGTATTTGCCAAACAGGGCCAGCGTGTCTTGGCTGTCGCTTCCCGGCCTTGGGATGGCTTTTTCGAAGAAAAGGAAAATGAAAACGCGGAAGAAAACGATGCTCTTCGCGCCCGTGTTGAGAGTGACCTCAACCTTCTAGGCCTGGCTGGCATATACGATCCGCCCCGCAAAGAAACCACCCCATCCATCGCTGAATGCTCGACCGCCGGAATCAGGGTGCATATGTTGACCGGTGATCACCCCGCGACAGCAGAAGCGATCGCCAAGGAAGTAGGAATCATCCCGCATAATCTTGGCGTCCTCCCCGCCGATATCGCGAAATCAGTCATCCAAAAAGCCACCGACTTCGATAAGCTCACTGAGGAGGAGATCGATGCGTTGCCCGAGCTTCCGCTTGTTCTTGCGCGCTGCGCCCCGGATACGAAGACCCGCATGATCGACGCACTGCGGAGACGGGATGCCTTCATGGCCATGACTGGCGATGGTGTAAACGATGCGCCTTCATTGTCGCGTGCTGACGTCGGCATTGCCATGGGATCCGGGTCCGACGTCGCGAAAGGTGCTGCAAAGATTGTCTTGACAGACGATAAGTTCAATTCGATCGTCGCCGCCATTCGGGAAGGCCGCCGCATGTTTGACAATATTCAGAAGTTCATTCTCCACCTTCTGACTTCCAATGTCGGCGAGGTCATCCTGCTGATCTGCGGTCTGGGTTTCCAGGATGCGTCGGGCTTCTCGGTGTTCCCAGTTTCTCCTCTGCATATCCTCTGGATCAACATGGTTACTTCGTCCTTCCCTGCTTTCGGATTGGGTAAGGAAAAGGCCGGCCCCGACGTGATGCGCAAGCCGCCTCAAGATAAGAGGCGTGGCGTCTTCACTAACCAAGTCTTGGTCGACATGCTCGTTTACGGACTGATTATGGGCACATTGACGCTAATGACCTTCGTAATCATCGTGTATGGCGTCCACGGGGGTAACCTGGGCAGGGACTGTAACAGGGAGTGGAACCCCGAGTGTGAGCCGGTTTTCAGGGCGCGAGCCACCGTCTTCGCCGAGTTGACCTGGTTGATCCTTTTCAGCGCCTGGGAGTTTAAGAGCATACGGCGGTCGATGTTCCGGCTGAACCCGGATGATAAGAGCAAGTTCCCCTTCTTCAAGGATGTCTGGGAGAACCAGTTCCTGTTCTGGGCCGTCGTCATCGGGGCGCTCTCCGTGTTCCCTGTTGTCTACATACCCACGCTCAACACGCTCGTCTTCAAGCACACGGGTATCACCTGGGAGTGGAGCATCGCGGTCGCCGGCCTCCTCCTCTTCATCGTGGGCATGGAGCTCTGGAAGATGACCAAGCGCAGCTTCCGCCTCTTCGAAGACAAGCCTGTCGTCCGTGGCGCCTTCGCGCAGGGCGGCGAGGAGACCGGGCGCCGCTTCGGCCGCACCATCAGCTTTAGCTCGCTCAAGAGCTGGAGGAGCATCGGCCGCAGGGACACGAGCCTCTCGAAGGCGAGCACCAAGGAGAACAGACATGGGGAGAGAAACGGAGAGAAGAACGGAACGCCATGATTTCGTCCTTCTTTGTTGCTGACGGATGACATATGGCGCAGGGGATGGACGAGGATGATGCAGAGACATACTAGAACCATGGAAGGAGCTAGATCTAAAGAGGGGTACGTATCCATGGTATGTATGCATGACAAAGAGTTGGACGATATACGAGGGAAATGACGGGGAGAGGCTGATACGGGAAGTGCTTTTACGGAAAGATGAGAAGGACAAGGACGATATTGATACCTATACACAGGGGGTGGTAATGTTATGCATGCGACGTTAGTTTAGTTCTTCATGGCCGATCCCACTGTTACTGGTGTTGGCCGACGGACGGAAGTCGCTAATGCCATTAAATTTCTCATGGAAAGACACTGTACTTGCACTACTTAGAGGCGTTAACCCCAACATGTTGTAACCATGAGTACCTACTGCTGTGCTCTCTACATTGCCATCTTTCGTCCAGTGACAGTAAGTAAAAAGCTGTTGTAGGGGGAACATTACCGTAGTGCTGACGCCGTCTCGCCCGTTACGGGATGAAAGAATGCCCGAGAAATTGGGCGAAAGAGTGTACTTGGTGCTAATAAGTGTAACAGCAAGTGCTAGCTCTAGCGATGTTCTACGAGGTTACTGCTCCGCCTTTCAGATTGTAAAGTGATCCCTGATTCTACCACTTAGCGTTTAGCGAGCAGTTTTCCAGCTGGCTATCTCCTAGTTAGACACTGGTCATCACATCTGCCTAGCGACTGGTCGCATAGTGTATTGTACCAGAGGGTCAAAAGGGAAGAACACGAGAACGGGAAACCACGGCTATTGAATGCCTTTAGAGACCAATTGACGCACAGAAGGCACGATTTCGCTATGTACAGGTGTAAGGAAGTAGGCTATGCAATCTATATGTATATATGTATATATAAAGGAAGAGCAAGGGGTATCACCGGGCTGTCTTTCCCGCCGCGCAACTTCTCCTGTCAGGACGGTAGAAAATGGATTAATTACAGACATCTACATTGACCGATGACGTTGGCGCGTGCACAAATGCGCACCGTGCAGCACATTGGGTTGGGAGAAGGCCAGAACCATGCTTACTTGGGACACAGACGTCCGTTCTGCGTGGGATAGTAGTCGATCTGGTTGGTGATGTACCAGTCCTCGGCGCCGACGGCGGTGGGGGCGTACAGCAGGCCCCAAGGGTCGTACTTCTGCTTCAGCTGGTACAGGTAGTCGTAGTGCTCGCCGTAGAAGGCCTGCTGCCAATTCGGCTCGTTGATGTCGGCCTCGTTGAGGTAGGCGCCGGCGCCGGGGGACGCGTCGCGCCAGGGCTGCATCCACTCGACGAGCCGCTTGTTGGCGTCGGCGATCTCCTGCGGCGTCGCCTCAGCACCCCAGGTCGCGCCCAGCATCGCGTGGCTCAGCGTCTCGCGCCACGCCGGGTTCACGGCGTTGGTCTGGTTCACGGACGGGTTCTCGGCGGCCTTGATCGTGTACGCGAGCATCATGCCCGCCTTCTCGACGCCCTGCCGCAGCGCCGCCGTCTGCGCCGCCAGCTTGGCCGGGTCCGCCCAGTTCGACCGCGGCAGAAGCCTCGATCCCGTGTGGAAGCTCCAGATGCCGACCTGCTCGGTCTCGGGCGCCCACGTGCCCTCAATGGCGGCCAGGACGCCCGAGTACTCCTTGTACTCGACGCCGGAGATGGGGATACCGAGGGCGGCGAGCTCCTCGAACAGGGGCTCGGCCGTGGCCTTGACCGCCGCGGTGTCCATGTCGTTACCCCACGATGGCGCCATGGAGAATGAGCAGTCGTCGACCACCAAGCACGCGATGGACCAGTAGTGGTACATGCCGGCATCGGCCCATTCGGGGAACTTGGTCATGACGGCGTCGACACCCTTCCAGAAGGTCTCGATCTCGACGTTCGCCGACGAGGCGAAGCTGTACGCGAGCGTGGTCACGGGCGTCCGCGGGTAGGCACGGATCACGAGCGAAGTGACGATGCCCCAGGTGCCGCCGCCGCCGCCGCGCAGCGCGAAGAAGAGGTCGGGGTAGTTCTTCTCGTCAACAGTGACGAACTTGCCGCTAGGGAGCACGACCTGCATCGACAGGACCTGGTCGGCGGCCATGCCGTACATGGACGACAGCGGCGAGTGACCGCCGCCGAGGGTGTAGCCACCGCCGATACCGACGGTCCGCGCCGCGCCACCGACGACGTGGAGGCCGAGATTGTCGGCGGCCTGGTACAGGTCGATGGCCGTGACACCGGAGCCGATCTTGAAGGCCGGGCCCTGGTAGCCCGAAGCCCGGTGATAGTAGTCCTTGCCCAGGTACTTGATGTCCTGCAGGTGGTGTGTCCAGATGGAGAGCGCGCCCGCGCCGGTTGATTTGGCATTGAAGTCGTGGCCCTTGTTCTTGACGACCAGGCGGAGGTTGAGGTTCCGTGCGAAGTTGACGGCGAGCTGGACCTGAGCGACGTTGGTGGCCTTGACGACGTAGCTCGGCAGGCCTCCTTGGATGCAGGACGCGCCGGTCCTGGTGAGGGGCGGTGGCAGGCAGTTCACTCCTTCGAAGATGGGATAGTCATATCCCAAGGGCTCAGACATTCTACATTCGAGTCAGCAGCCAGTTGAATCGGGGGCAAAGACGCAACTTACTGGTACTGAGGTGTTGTCCACTTGGCGGTGATGTCGTCGCACTTCGCCTGGTTATATTGAGGCCAGTCCGAGTAGCATGCTGACGCGGGTGGTGTGCCCTCGATCAGGGCGCCGCCGAGCAGAATGTTCAAGAGGCCCCATACCAGCCTGTGAGGATAGAGGGAGTCACCAGGGTAGGTCTTGCACGACCGCCTACCGAATGTCCGTTTCCCGAGTGCCTCGTCGGCGTCCTCGAAATCGAACAGCTGGACATCACTGAGGTTGTAATTCGTCAAGTTGACAATTACATTTGGTGTTAACTGGCTTGCCTCGAAAGGAAGGACCTCGGCGGCTAACGGCGGAGGGATTGTGATGTCCTCGACAGCCGGTGCGACATTCTCTTCAGTGACAGCTATACGGAGGAGGGGGGGTTAGCAAACCACCACGTCACTGGGTAAAAAAGCAAGTAAAGGACAATGTAGACTCGGGTGCCTTACGGATGTCATCCAAGATAGTCTGGGCTAAAGCAAGGTTGACTAGCGGCAGAGCCGCTAGTAAGAGGTGTCTTGCCATGTTTATTCTTGTTTCCCGTTTCAGCCACCAGCCCCGAAGTGCCCGGTAGTCTTAGGATCGGGAGAAGCCGTCAGAATCTTCCTTGGCCAAAGTTGTGCGGCTGTAGATCAGAAGCATTGCAGGATGACTTCCATCTGCAGCCACCAATCTTATACAAAACATCTTCGGGTAAAGGCGAGTCCCACGTGGCGAACGCGGCCCCTTAAGCGAGCTAATCTCTCCGGTTTCAATAACGTCAATGGTATTAGGGGCCGGGTTGCAGACTATACTGTTGCTAGAACAGTCGACCTCTCAATTCGTCCGTTGGCTCGGCGCTACCCTCGCGATCGCGCCATGTCGTGCTAGAAAAGCGGGAAAACATTGTTACCGATGTGTTAAGAAACTCGAGATAAGACGAAACCAATTCCCGAACCAATCAGTGGCGGTTAAGTTGCCCAGTGTTAGACGTGCCTGGGTGGGCGGGAAATGGGTCTGCTAATATTCGTGGCCCGCCCCCTCGGATCCGGGACGTCTCTGTGGGGAATGGTTTGCGCATAATGGGCCGAGGTATACTCCCTAATGTAGGAGTGATCTCCGCGGCACCGTACTTCACCTGAGCTTTTCATATAAGCGATGAGCCCTTCGGCAAGGGAGCCCTCCTGCCATGCATATCTGGAACGGCCTCAGCTCAATTCTCGATCCAATTCATGCTCTGCGTATAATATCTTAGCGAAGCACAGTCGGCATCCTTGAATTCCAAACAATGCGTGGTTCGCTAAGATGTGTCCATCCTCCTCACTCTAATTTGAACTTCTTATGGTTCACCTGTCTATGCCTCGGCATGGCTTCTTCATTACCAGTGAACCCCGGCTATTTGAGGGGCACACGACTGCGTCCATATCCTTGGGAACACGAGATGCTCGGTCTGAAGAGCGGCGTCAAGTGATATATCCCTTTCCAACACGTGCGTGCAGCTGGGCGTGTAACTTTTCGCTGCTCTATGCTATCTTTTTCTCTTTCGTGTCCTATCGCACCTTTCTTGTCGAATGCTTGTATCCTTTTTCTGTCATGTCTTGCATGAACTCGGCCGCAGCCATGGCAAGACGGCTAAACCCTCTCTAGCCGTAGTTGGATGTCGGATGCGAGCTTCGGCTATTTCAACCCCAAAACGGCATCTTCCGACGCAAAGACTCCTCCAGAACCGATCTGAGACCTGCAGCACATCATGCAAGGCATGTGGACATGGTATACCCCCTTATGCCATGTGCGATCTAAGGTGAAGAGACTAGCAAGGTAGTAGCAGACCCGCCCACCTAGTGGAGACGGGCTAGTTGTACGCAAAGGATCTGGTGGGGCGAATTTATGCAGGTACTACTAGCTAAATGCCGCGGTAGCATTCTTAAAATGTTTGATTCCCCTGGTTATACCAAGCTGGGTATGAAGAGTCGTTGAAACGGAGTTTCCGTTAAAGATAGGTATAGGTATCGGAAAAGCACCCATTTTCATGCTTAAGCAGCGACTCCATGTCTTCGTATCAAGCGCAGTCGGAAATTTCGTTATTAGGTGTTCGGGAGGGCGGGTAGGTTTCCATACTAGTACGGTTTAGTATACTATGCACGTGAATTCCGGTATCGATATAGCTCCTAGTCTCATGCTCGCCCTGTCATCTTTGGCCCAGTTCGTATAAGTTAGGGGCATCTGTGTGGAATGCAGATAAAGGGGCCTATATTTTTGAGCTAAAGAAACAGTAAACACTATCTATCGGGATAGATCTAAATGGCTAATCGGGCCATCGTACAATGGAGCAAGGTCGCCAGGGCCACTAACATTATCCCGTATAATACTCCCTTAATATTGGTAGCGAAGCCAATTTGGGAGTTTAACCCGCTATGGCTTTCGCGTCATCTATGGCCAGACCTTGACCCATGAACGACAAGCGCCACACTGCCTATCTGATCTGTAGGTCTTATGCTTACAGCGGATTCCTGTAGCAGGCGTGAACAGTGGTGATGACCGCGGTATTTCAGCTGACTAACTTCCCGGCTTCTGATAAGCTAACGGCAAACGGCCGACTTGATACTAGTAATTGTATACGCTGTGCTAGCCCTTCTATTTACCAAATCCGTTCTACTAAGTATAGCGGGCCGTACTAGTTTCACAATTAGTATCCTACTCTAACGCATACTCGGAGCTCGTTATTTATCACAGACACTCAAACGCCAGCTGAGATGGGGCAATCGGGCAGACCCTTGATAGACCTATCCGAAGAGCGGCTTCCTACAACTCGCAGGGGTATTCTTTGTTAGTTACCTCCACCGGGTCCACTCTAGGATCAGGTAGAATCCCATACAAATTTGTATGGGAGTAAACATGCTATGATAGTTTTGTCAGCGCTTGCCAGTATCGCGAAGTGGCGAAGATCGATCTTCGCCGAAATACTAATGTATATTCCATACAATTTCTTTCGGTGCCTACATTCGAACCTTATACGGCATATGGTGGTCCAGATGGAGGTAACAAAGAATACCGCTGAGAGTTGTAGGTCTTTAGTGTCACACCGTTACGTAAATAGGGTCTAGTGTACAGTTTCACCGTCGGCCCGTCTCTCCCGCTGCTCCCGACGTCTTGGCTGTAGGGTTTCTGTCCGAATCATTCGGTCCCATATGACACGGAATCATTCGGGACTTAGCACGAAGCTCGGAATTTTTCAAAGGCTAATACAAAGAACGTAAGAGCCAAGCCTAAAATAGCAGTTCGCTTATGGCCTCTATTGGTATTATACAATCAACACCAGGAATCGGATAACCGAATGCGTACGAACCACCCAAAAGTACATATTAAAAATTCCGTATTGTACGTAAAAAAAATTTTAAAAAATTTAAAAAAAAAAATTTAAAAAAAATTTAAAAATTTTAATTTTAATACGGAGCCTTTCTCAAAATTTCCAAAGTAAAGAATGCCTACCTGGCTGCCGATTGCCTACAGTCTGGAAGAAGTTTCAGTTTTCTCATCCAGATAATTTATATAAATCGCTCAATACCCCGGTCTGCGCTACCCTGACGTGCAGTAGGGTTTCTTAGGCCCTACTAGGTACAGGTCTTATTTCCTATGTACGCTACGACGATCCCCCGCCGGCGAATCGTTTACATCAAGGATTTTTTACATGGTATTAGATTGCAAATAGCCTAGATTAGGAACCTTCAGATGGCATGGAGATACGGCAGGCGCAACTCCAGGCCGTATTGTACGGGTTTTCAGGTGATGATTCTTATATGACTTGACCCATCCGCCCTTAATCCACGAGGACGATCTCTACTCGTTCCAGTCGAGCAAACGATCGAGAGCGGGCTCCGCGAAACCTTATCTGAGCAAGTACAACATAATGATCAGTTCAGTACCATGTCAACAGATCCGCAAACAACCCCGGGCGATCCCACATCGTGGCTTCAAAATTTGGGCATCGCCATAGAGATCATCTGCCCTACCCTTGCGTTACTCGTCACCCTCCTGAGAGTCTATATCCGACTCGACACCAAGGCCTTCGGCTGGGGTAGGTAATCACTACGTGGAAACCATCGACGAGACGATTGCTGACACAGAGTACTGTGTAGACGATGTATTCATCTGCCTTGCTATGGTCCTGAGCATTGCTCTGGCAGTAGGCTCAATTATCGGTATGTGTACGCGCCACGTCGTAGTCTTTGCCTAGAAACTGACAGGCCCTAGTGATGAAAAAGATGTTCATCGGCATTCACTATTGGGACATCCCGCCGACTTTCGATATAACACCGGGACTGATCTGGATTTACATCGTTGGCGCCGTATACAACCCGATCCTCGCTCTGGTGAAACAGTCGGTCTTGATCTTCCTGCTTCGCTTTGCCGGCGTCAAGAGCTTCATCCGAAAAGTTGTATGGGCCACCACCATCTTCAACGCGGCCTTGATGGTCGCCGTTTTCTTTGTCGTACTATTTCAATGCATTCCCGTCGAGATGAACTGGAACCCGTTGGCTCAAGGACATTGCATCCAGCAATTTGAGTTTGGAGTGTCAACCGCCTGCCTGACGATTCTGACGGACCTTATCGCCGTTGCACTTCCGTTCTACATCTTCCTCGGCCTGAAGATGAACAGGCGTAGAAAGATAGGGCTGATCGGTGTTTTCATGCTGGGTATCCTGTGAGTCCCGATCCCCTGACCGCGGACAGGCAATGTCTATTTATATCGTGCCTCTTATGGAGAATGCTCGGCTCACACCTTGATCTCGAAAACAGTGTCACGGTAGTCAGCGTCGTTCGTTTATATTTCCTTGCCGAGAACTTCACCAGCACGGAGCCCGACAAGAACTTCTCACTCGGATTCTGCGTCTCAGCGATCGAATGTAACCTTGCCATCATGACCGCCTCAGGCCCGGCTCTGTGGCCGCTCGTGCGCCGCTGGATGCCCCGGCACGGCGCCTCGACCGACCGTTCCTACGGCGCCCACAATTATGGCGGGGCCACGGCCCACAAACAGCAGGGCTGGATCAGGACCAATGATGGACCGTCTAATGCCGACTCGGCCTACGCGCTGAAGGGCTTGAATTCTGACAAAGTCCACACGCAGGTCCAGTCGTCGGCAAGAGACTCGGATGAAGAAATTCTTACCGGTACCGGCATCATGCGGACGACTCATTTTACCGTTATAACTGATGATCCAGAGTCGCGACGAGCAAGCCGTCAGAGTCCGGAAGCCTTCGACTCCTCAAAGGTGTCAAGGAATGACTCATTATGATACAGTCATGCTATGGCGGTCGTACGAATGTGATATAGGAATTGGGGTTAGAAGTTGGAAACTACTACTAAATGTGCACTTTTTGGTGTACTGCGATAATATGGTTATCGACGTATAGGTCAACCGCAAAAGACGCGATACATACGAAGTTGGGGTTTTGGAACTGCAACCCCTGGATTTCCTTTGCACCATTGTATAAATAGGAATGCAACTTGTCTGTTTATGGAGACCGCGAGATATGTCTTGAAATGATATATCAAGACGCGCGCATTTCGCAGGCGAACATTCGTAGGCGGCATCCTGGTACAAAGTTCATGCTGAACACCATCATGGATATAGTATTATATCATATTTTGCTGTTATAGTCCTATACCACAACCATGACTTGGAATCGTTGGAGTCGCGTATATTAGTGCCAGCATCACTTGGTGCCAGATCATGCTCTGCCTGCACCCACTACCAGGGTTTATTCGAATGGGCCAGTAACGGTAGAGAATGACATTCCAACATCTGCTGTTAACTTAGGTCAGATCAAAAAGCAGTTTAACAAACATTACTTAGTTGTTTTTAAGCCGAAAGAGAACCGTTGTTTCTAGTTACACGATGGTATGCGGAACTCTATAAATCCCTGGCGTCTGCCTCTTGTAGATTCCAAGGGATTTCTCGATCAATGAGCTGCACCGTATTATCTACTACTCGGACAGATGGCAATAACTTGCCTCCTTGATCAGAACCCCTTTACCGATATCTATTAAGTATATAATGCCCTATCCACGGAGCACTATGACCTTCAACCCCGTCCCCTGGCATGGCCGCGGAGCTACAGATAATGATATGGGGATTCACTCCTTCTACGAGGGCCAGACCCAGGATTCGCTGGACATGAGTATATAGCAAGTGCTTTCGCCCACGGAGACAAGTGGAAGACGAATCGCAATGGTGCGTCAGCAAGCAAAGTCACTTCTTTCGCAATCCGAAAACGGTCAAGCTCGTTGGCAAGGATGTTTGCGGCGTTGGTTGTCGGGAGATGAAAATGATCAAGGGAATATCCAGTCCCATATATGTTGCCAGTACGAACTTTGGCCGAACGTTCTGATCCTCAACTACGTCGACCAACACGATATCTGAGACGGCCACTACGGGGGCTTTCCGCTTTGTCTCCCCGGCGGAGTATGCCTTCCGCTCCGTGCCACGGTTTCTTGAGCTGGGAAGGGGCAATTTCGGCAAGAAACGTCACCAAGATATACTTTGTGCCCCTGTTCTGCGCTGGTGGCACCGGAAGCTCGAATGATTGGCCACCCAGCTTTTCTGCCACGGTTACATCTGACAACGGTGCCTTCCACATTGAGCACGGCCCCCTTCCATTCTGGGAAATCGAGGGTATGTTTCCGGCTGGGTGACGCATTACGTTATCGTGGAGAGTGCCAGTACGGCCCCTTGCCACTTTTCGATGCCCTGCAACCTCGGTTGCATGAGTGATTGGAGTCCGCAGCGCTGTAGAGGTGTACGCGAAAACCTCCTAGAGATAGTGCAGGTCCGAAAGGGGCAACGGCCGACTGTGTTGGAGGATCTACGGGGGTCACGTCAACCTTAGCAATACGCGTACGGCAAGTTTCAGGAGGCGGCATATATTGCAGCAGAGCATCCGCCGAACTTGGAACGCATCTCGGTCCTAACACTGAGAATAGCGCGGAGCGCAAGAAATTACATGGTTTCACACAACGGTGTCTCTATTGAGCATTCCGGCTAATCCTACGACTTGCAATGGATCCTCTTTTTAAGATCCTGCGCCGCGTGATATTCAACATGTATTCGTGGTTGCCGGTAATTTCGCCATACGCAATACATTAGGACCTACCCTTTGGGGAAGTAACTGCGATGACCATAATGGGTTTGAAATATGGAATCCTGCCTCACTGTAGGAAAGCAGTAGGCAGTGAATTCTGTCGGTCTAGCAAGGGCCGAAGAGCTACAGAGGGAGACAATATGGTTCGAGGTAGGTACCTCGATGAACAACCGATCTAGAGACAAGATGGCGGTCAGCTGGCCTTGAGTAGGACTTGCCGTCTAGAGACCATGCCCTGGGTGTTGCCAATTGCACTCGGCATGCCATTGATCTATCCGCCGGTGATTCATTGTTAAAGCGGCTGTCTGAATTTCCCTGGATCATGCAAACTTATAACCAGCCTCCGGACGGTCGGCCCGCAAGTCGGCCACGCAAGCGATGACGGCTGTATTAATGTAATTTATATCCACTCACAGCAAGGTTCGTAATGTCAACCTGTAACTGTCGGTACGTATGCAACTGAATACCCATAAAAGCTCTCTTCCTTCCCCTCAGGTCGTGATCAGATGAATTGACACACTTTTGACTAGTGGGTCGTAAGAAAGTGTGCCAGATATTTTGATCACGACTTGCCCCTTTGCTCTAAGGCCGTCTCCTTCCAACCAAGCATCACACCGAAATACCCATACCTGAATACATGCATCTAAGGTTACGTACCGAATCTCTATCGATATATCCCCATCCGTTCAGGGCAATCTAGAGCTCTTCCGGAAGCAGACCTACGGATATCACCAAAGACATGCTACAGCAAAGAGGATAACAGAGGGCTTAACCCGTCTGCCGGCGTCGCCAGACCGGCAGATGGCTAGCCTGCATTTCCGCCATTAGGATTATCCTGTCTTAAGGTAAATCTAAAAAGGGACAGGAGTTGATGGTATGTTTGCGAAAAGCAGGTTAAAGCAGGCGCCCCCACCAGGCTTGATCACATAGTAGCATATTCATCGTGGCGTATCACAGGAGTCAGCCCCATGCAATAAACGAATCAAAATGAATCATGACTACACAGAATCCTCGTCAAAAACGGTAGAGCGTATTGAGTAGATGCATATTTACGATTTGCATAGTATTGCATTTGCACATTAACATTCTGTAGGGGCGCCACACTAATATCGCGTTCAATCGATCAGCACGAACCGACGCGATATCAGCCGATTAACCTCTCGGTGGCCGCCAACTTCAGTCCGCTCCTTTAACTTTGTCTGCACCGCAACGATTCAATTCTTTCCTTACGGCCTGTTTAAAAAGCGGGAATTCTATTACCGGTCTCTACTAATACAGCCGACACGATGGCCCCGAAGAACAATTCCGCCGAGAACAAGTACTCGGTTATCTTGCCGACGTACAACGAGCGCCGCAACCTACCCATCATTACATGGCTCCTGAACCGAACCTTCTCTGAGAAGTACGTCGCTCCGCACAGCCTGAATGTGGCTACCTTGTTATATCTTGAGCTCGAGAGCTAATTTGTGCGCCGCACTCTCTAGCAACCTGGACTGGGAACTCATCATCGTCGACGACGGCTCGCCCGACGGCACGCAGGAGGTGGCAGAACAGCTCGTGAAGGTCTACTCGCCGCACGTGGTGCTGAAGACACGCTCGGGCAAGCTGGGGCTGGGCACGGCGTATGTGCACGGCCTGCAGTTCGTGACGGGCAACTTCGTCATCATCATGGACGCCGACTTTAGCCACCACCCCAAGTTCATCCCGCAGATGATCGCGCGACAGAAGGAGCGCGACTACGACATCGTCACGGGCACGCGCTACGCCGGCGACGGTGGCGTCTACGGCTGGGACCTCAAGCGGAAGTTCGTCAGCCGCGGCGCCAACCTGTTCGCCGACACCCTCCTGCGCCCTGGCGTCAGTGACCTCACGGGAAGCTTCCGCCTCTACAAGAAGTCCGTCCTGCAGCGCGTCATCGAGAGCACCGAGAGCAAGGGCTACACCTTCCAGATGGAGATGATGGTGCGCGCCAAGGCCATGGGCTGCACCGTTGCCGAGGTTCCCATCTCCTTCGTCGACCGCGTCTACGGCGAGTCCAAGCTCGGCGGTGACGAGATCGTCGAGTATGCCAAGGGGGTCCTCAACCTGTGGATGAAGGTGTAGGATGTTTCTACCATGGTACGTACGGTCAAGCTGCTGCAGGTTACTGGGGATAAAATGGTATTCGCATGCCTGGCGTTGGACGGATTAGGGGTTTTAATTAAGAGCTATTAATGAAGTATCTACTGGCAGAGACATGATTCCCCTGAACCGGAAACCTGCGTTGTGTAATGATATGACCCCTATTAATAGCGAAAGACTTCTGCTGACGCGTATGCACCATGACTTGCCTTCTGGCCCCTTCGTGTCATTACCATTTATTCCTGATGCTACTTCATTTATGCGTTTATTTCGATTGCCTACCATGCATCTTTTGTTTGGATGCTTTGTCCGTTGCAGCGATAAAGGGGAACTCGGCGAATGTAGTCCCCAAGACAGCTCAGCTGGTTTCTGGAGGGTCCAATTGATGTATGTGCACATATTATTTGGTGTAGCAGAACAATAACGGGAAAAGGGGGGGGATGTCAGCTGTTGCATCTTCGTGCCACCTTACCGCCGAGCTTCAAAAAACCCGGTTCTCGTTCCGCAATGGTTGGATTCCGCGACGACTGTAGCCCTCGGTGGCTTACAGTGTACAAGCGCCCTAGAATAGTTATCATGCTAAGGGGAATAGGGCCGGGAGTAAGGGTTAGCTGGGAGTACTGCCGAGTGTTATCCGTTCCCCGTACTTATTCGTGAGTCGATCGCCAACCTTTCGTCATGAATGGTTGGGCCCAAGCTACTCGGTCTCGGTCTGGATAAACCCAGTAGCGTCCATTGGGATCCGTCTCGTAATCTAGATGCTGTAAGAAATAAGCATGCGTCGCTCGCTCGACTCCGAGCGAGTCGAATATACTTGCCCTCTTACACAGCTGTTCCATGATCGCGTAGAAGGTTTCGTCGGGGGCGATTCTACAAACCAGAATTACACGGTGGCAAACCTGCATCCAGTGCATGATGTGCTCGAAATCGAGCGTTCCCTGCATCATACGATATTCAAGGGTCTGCTTCGAAACCATCGACTGGTCGTCACTCCGCTTTTCCCCGGTCACGTTCCAGCGGGCGGCTGCCTCGTCTGTGAAGCTCACCGGCGACATAGCTGCTGCTAACGTATTGATATTCGGGTATCGCCAGATGTTCTGGACGAGGCTCAGCAGGCGACTGTCCATGCTGCCAAGACTATCGAGCGGTATTCTCGAGGCCATATAGCGGTCGTACCGCCGATTCACCGCTGATCCGCCCTGCGGGAGGAGGTCGCGATACTTGACCCGCTAGGCGGGATTCTCCGGCGATAAGGCGTAGGCGAGCCGGGAGTGCTCTCTCAAACTTCTGCAGTAGTTGAAGTTGCTCCTGTCGCTCCGATGAAGTCTGAACAAGCTCTCATCGATCACGACCCAGACGCTAGCGAAGCGCTTCAGCTGCAACAGGGTCCAGCCGTCCTGGTGTCCCCAGTGCACGTGCACGCCGCTGCGGACCGCGGAAATCGGCTTATGGATGCGGAACTCCTCCCTCAGCTGTCGGACGGCGCGCTGGATGTTCTCGGCGCAGGCCCGGTTCTCGGTGTCGTGCACGGGCGTGATGACCTCGGCGCCCCACCACCAGTAGTGGTCCGGCGGCGCCGGGAGGTCGCGGCCGTCGAGGACGTAGCCCGGCGGCATTCGACCAGGGTCTGGACGACAACGTCCACATCCGCCGCGCATACCACCGCACCCCGGGCGGGCCCGGCGACCATCCGCGCAGGGCGTCGTCGTTGGGGTCCGGCATCGCCATGTCCTCGAGACTGCCGATGAAGTCCACCTTCCTGGCGTCCTCCTCTTCCGAGGCGCCCATGGAGTAGTCCCTGAGGTCGATCTCGTCGGTCTTATTGACGACGACTCCCGCGCGCCGCAGCGCGTCGACGCACCGGTTCCGGACCGTGTACTGGAAACTCTCGGCCTCCGAATTCTCGCCGAACAGGTACCGCGCGAGCCAGCGCCCGTTCGCTGGGTGCGGGTCCGGCGCCTCGGGCTCCCGGGCGTCGACCGCCATTAGGAATTCCAGCTCGATGCCGTATGTTAGCTTGCCCCCCGCGGCCGGGGTGCTCTCGTCCTTGCTGCCGTAGTCGTCGCCGGGATCCTCTGCGACCGAGCTACCGCCCGACGACCGCAACGGCGAGGACGAAGACCACGACCTTGAATCCTCCTCCATCGCCTGCTGCTCCTGCCACGCCGCGATGTCGACCGCCGCCCCTCCGCCCCCCGCCGTTGAGCCTCTGCTGCCGGGGCCCGCGTCGTTCGCGGCGCCCATCGACACGTCGCCGTCGGCGTCGAGGTCCGTGTCGGTCGGGTCCGTGTTGTTGTCGTCATCGAGCAAGCGCTGGTCCTCAAGGTCCCTCGCCGTGGGCTGTGCCCGGGTCGCGTCTGGCGGTTAGTTGCGCGACGCTATGCGGGCCGGCCGGCGCTGTTTTATTGGTCGCCACGGGCCCGTCGTCCTCGGCGGGTTGTTGATGGGCCTGGATGGGCCCGACATCTTCGCTGCTGCTGCTGCTTCTGCTTCGACTTTACCTATGTCCTGTCGGACTGTGTGGAACGTATGTGGTTTTGGAACTGTGCTTCTTCCTAAGTCGGCAGGAAAAAAGGTTGGGTTTCCGTTGATAAGCTGTAAGCTCTCGAAGTGTTTTACTCTACCGCAGGTCGTCCGGTATTGTACACGTTCTGGCTGCTCGACCGCCGCGGTACTATGAAAAAGCGATATTAGGACCTTACAAGCTGCACATATATCCTGCTTACATTGACAACTTCGTAGTAGAGTCTGTTTGCCGACTGCGTACGCCGAATAGGGGGAGCGGTTCCTTGATAATACAGGGGCTTTATTCTAGTTTCTGTTCCTCGGTACAAACATCGCGAGACACAATGGACTCGAAAGGCCATAAAGAAGACGTTCATACAACAAAAGACTTGTTACATAAATTCGTATGGCATTGTCTATCACGAGACATGATGTATTACAGCCGCCCTTCCCAAGCGGCCGATAGCATCCAGGGATATACTGGGGTTTCGGACTCTTCCTGCCACCTAATAGGTTCGGGGACCGAGCATCTAAAGACCTATAAACCCATGATCTAAAAGGAAGACTTTGTAAACGATTACTTGGTCTCTGTACGGGACATCAAGGGCGGGCAAATCATGCCTTCCTTGGTGCGTACTTGAATACCTACATAATATAGTAACAGACGGAAGCTGCAACGCGTCAGGGGGTACTTGGTAGCTTCCACCTTCAAGGCGCTCAGACCACCATTCAATTGTTCTATAAATAACCCCACATTCCAAAGTACCCCGTGTAGCCCCAGCCTGTATACGGATGGGCCCATCCCACTTCCAATACTCTATTGCGTATATCACCCCCGACCATCTAGCTGCCAGACCGCCTGGATATGACTTGACATAATGCGCGGACGCGGAGGCGCTCGAGGAGGTAAGGCTCCGTCCGCACCATGGAGTCGACTGAAGCCGGTTGAGATGGATCCCCTTGAGGCTATGGGCCTTCCGTCAAAGGGCGATAACCGGTACCTACCCTTTACCCTCCATGCTATATACTCGGCCTATTTAGCAGCTGTTCTGACGATGGACTGCATTGTAGGCTCCTTGACTTCAAGACCCAAGAGCGCTACTACACGAAGATCGTCGAGCGCTACATGACCTTCTGCTCCGACGCAGGCGAGCGCGACGAGCTCTTGCGCCGCTTCGCCGCTCTCCGCCTCGCCAATAACAAGGAGACCCAGCTCCCCTCCTCGGCCCCTTCCACGTCCTCGTCATCGGCATCATCCAGGAAGACCATGCCCGGCAACGCCCGTTCTACGCCTACGGCCACTCCGAGTATATCGTCGACGCCCCTATCACCCGCTACGATACCAAACGACACGAAGGCGCTATCAGACGTGCTATCGGCGCTTAGGAAGTTGCGCGAGGGCATCGTGGCTTCGAAGCGCGCCGACTCATTCGCCGTGCAGGCGTACCTGTTCTGCATCCGGCTGGCGGTGCTGGTCAAGCACCCGGAGTCGTACCACCCGGCGCTGCTGCACCTGCTGCGGCGCATCCGGGGGCCCAACGGCGGGAACAGCGACGTCATGACGAGCATCGAGCTGGCCGAGGCGGCCGGTTACCTGGTCCTCGACACGGCGTGCCGGCGGGGCGACCTCGCCGAGGCGTATGCCCTGCGGCGGCGGTACGGGCTGGCGGACGCGCGGGTAGACGGCGTTCTGCGCGCTCTCGCGCACGACAACTGGGTCACCCTCGCGAGGCTCAGGAGGAGGGTCGACGGGCACAGGGCGAGTCTGCTCGAGTTCGCCGAGGAGCGCGTGCGCAGGCACCTGCTGAAGTGCTTCGCGCGGAGCTACCTGAGCGTTGACCTGGGCTTCCTGGAGAAGTCCGCGGACAGGAGGTGGGACGCCCTCACGGCCGAGGAGGGCGTGGGCTGGGAGCTGGAGGGGGACAAGGTCGTCATTCGGAAGGTCAGGGCGAGGTGACTAGGCGGTTTTAGGGCTGGTATGATTCGGGATTCTTGATACCCTTATAGCGATTGAGGCGTTTACGGATAACGATAGAATGGAATAGCAGCGCCTTCGTCTTTCAACGACGTGAAGAAACTACTTGTTTTCGGCGGGCTTAGGAGGCAGTCTGTTTTCCACTCTTGATAGAGCCTCCTGATCTGATACAAGTGCTACTCCTAAGGCTTAATTAAGCAAGCCACGAAGACTTATCCAAGTTGATATTCTGATATGTTCATAGGTGGATCTACAACTCGGTTATGCTACCGGAGGTTTCTTAGGGGGTGATGTACTCTTGTGAGTACGCCTCTTAAGGGCAAAGTAGGCACCTTTCCTCGAGAAGCAGATGACCTCTGATAGCCGCGGTTCAGAGATGGGGGGAAATGGAAGGCTTGGATTAACTGACACATAGTTCGAGAGCACTGAAATAACGAAATCCAAAATTTCGCAGGGTTTGAGTAAAGGGGATAATATAGCCGTGTGGAAAAGGGGGGAAGGGGGGGAGGGGGCCTGCCTCCGAACCAGAACCTGAGTGTAGCGTACAAAAGCGACGGGTCCCCGTAAGAATTCGCAGGAGAACGCGGACTTCTTTGGTCGAAATACGGGGGGAGAAAAAGATCTAGCTAACCAAGACGATAACCGGAATACCGTCAGGACAGCGGACGGACAAGAGAAGGTAAAGAAAACGGGAGGAGGGGGGGATGCCGCCCGTCTGTCAAAGGACGGAATGGCCAAAATGAGAAACGTACAGCGCCCGGGGATTCGCTGGTCGTCACCGATCCAACTACTACTCTGGGCCCTACGCGACTCCTAGGGGAGAGCGGACGGGATCCCGAGTTTTTCTACGTCGTATGGTCGTATACGCCTGTGAAAGCTCTTGTTAAGTTTTATATATATATGTGTGTGTGTGTGTGTGTGTGTGTTGG
>QJNU01000411.1:0-68803 GCA_004154915.1 Monosporascus ibericus
CAGAACCCCTGACTCTGCCAACCTCCTTTAGACAGACCGAAGTCTACACACGCAGCTTCGCCCCGTATTAGCTCTCTATACGGGGTAAAGGATCAAAACTCTATCCGCGAAAGTAAAAGTGAGAAGATAAAAAAATAATGCACGTACCCGCCCTCCTCGCCACCGCCCTCTCGGCCGCCACGACGGCGCAGGCTCGCCACATGAGGGCCACGACCGCCGCCACCAAGCGACCGCAGACGACACCGACGCCGCAGCGGACCGTCACGCGGGCGCCGGACCCCAACAAGGCGCTGCCCCACGTGTACACGGTTTCGGTGTCGGCGGGGTCCGGCAGCGACGGGAGCGGCGGCGGCAGCACGACCGTCCACTGCGACAACGTGCTATGCACCAACGACCGCGTCTGGTGCTGGTACTGGGGCGGCATCACCGGCTACGACGTCGGCCTCGGCCCGCTGCCCGGCGAGACTATTACGGTGCTCGGCGCCTGCAGCGATTACGATGACCTTGGGGAGGATTACGAGGAGGCGGAGTTTGAGTGGTAGTGCGTGTGCGTCAGTGAGGGGGAGAGGGTGAAAGGGCGGAAGGGGTGTTCTCGAAGAATCTGGGTTAGGGTGGCTCGACGGGGTCAGCTTGGAGACTCGAAATTGCGCTCTTTGATTCACAACCGAATTTGACGGTGTGCAAACGTGCTTCGACATGTTTGCTTGTTGATTTTTATGAGTAGGTAGAGCCTGCGGGTGAGACTCGCTGCTTTTGATTTCTTAGTTACGAGTCTGGCTATATACTAGTAGTAGTAGGTGATTGCAACGGATCCTCTTCGCTGAGCTGCCGACTGCCCCTAGCATCGAAATTTGACTTCGGTTGACACGCCGCCCCTGGCCCAGCGAAGGAAAACGAAGCATCCTCCGCTGACTCCCTAACCGGGTCATCCTACGATGCAAATACCACAGTGGTTCATGCGGCTGTATGTCGTCAGCTCGGACACCCCCGATACAGACTTCCACATTCCAGACGGAGGCTATCACTCACTAGGACCGCCGATGGCGGTGGTGATGCTGTCGCTCTCGACGTAGACGCCGGAGAAGTAGAAGTCCTCGTTCTGGTCCGGGTAGCCGCCGCGCGGGAGCTCGAGCACGCCTAGGTGCCAGTCCTGCCCGTTGGACGAGGCGGACGTCGACACGGGGGCGACGACCCGCTGGAGGGGTTCACCGCCCTCCGAGTGCCAGAAGCCGACGGACGAGCCGCCGCCGAATTGCTATTTCTCGTACGACGACCTCGGTTAGCAGACTGTTCCCCCTTCCGATTTTCGTTCCTAGCCCACTCGTCATCCCCACTTCTTTCTTCTGCCACCTTTTCCACGGCTTTGAGGAGGAAAAGACTAAACGGTCGTAACTACCATGGGCCGGAATGAGGGGGCGGGGGAAGGAGAAAATGGGGGATGCTACTCACAATCTCGAAGGCGATGTTGTGCCAGACGTTGGGCTTCCACTCGGTCTTCCACTTGGACTGCTGGCTGACCATGAACTGGAGGTTGGGGTTGGCGGCGCCCTGCTCGCCGCTGATCCAGCCGTACTTCATCTCGGTGAAGTGGCTCTCGAAGAAGCAGATCTGGTGCTCGCGGTTGACGCTCGGCGCGTTCGCGTCCTTGCGCATCATGCTGAAGTGGTAGAACACCTTGCCCTGGTTGATGGCCGCCTTGGTCTGCGGGATGAGCTCGATGCGCCGCATGTTCTGCCCGTTCCAGTACGCTGCCGACGTAGATAGACGTCATTACATAGCACGTAGATATACACATACATACATACATAGACACGCGTCGACATGGAAAAGCAGAAATAGGAGGACTCGACGCAGGTGCTCCGAGGGACCGGCGATACTTACCAGTCGAGTCGAGCGTGAGCTTGGCACCCTGCCTCGAGACCGTATCGTTGGGGTTCTTGTACTCGGGCGAGAGGTTGACGTATCGCTCGACGGGCCCGCTGCCGTGGATGTAGTACTGGTAGGGCGGGACCTGGTTGGCCCAGGACCACTTGTTGAGGTCGGTCGAGGACTGCAGGTCGTTAAAGCGGCCGTCCCAGACCAGGGCCGCGCCGACGGCGCGCGCCAGGACCGCCGGCAGCAGGAGGGCTGCTGCGAACTTCATGGTTGTACTCGCGTCTGACTGACTGGCCTCGCCGGGGTAGGTGAGGCAAGCGGCGGTGGGTAACTAAAGAAGACGATCGACTAGCTGGCTAGCAAAAAAAGGATAGCAGAAGGCGGTGGGATCTTCAGGGCCCGTGGCAGCTCGGGGCCCCCGGGAACTTCAGCATTATATACGTCGCTGGGCGAGGCCCTCCCGCGATCCCCGCCTGGGTGTCGAGCGAGGTCAGGCCACATGTGTCGCAGTATATCCACCACGTCGAGCCGGCAGAGGCAGGGGGCTAGTTCCAATTTCGGAGAGGCGAGGCGGTCCGCCGGAGTGGCAACTGAGAGCGAGTTTTTCCGTTCTAGAGATCGTGGTGAAATGACGGAAACGAATATCCGGTTGTACGTCCAGTAGAACACTCTAAATTGAGGTTAGTATCAGCAATCATCGAGTTTAGCCTATACAGACTCGACCGAGGAAGCGGCCCACACTACCCCCGTACGACCCAGCATTACTCCCTGGCGGATTCAGGTCTTTATCCTTGCGACGGCCTCTAGAGCGGCCGATTATTAAATGAATGCGGTTACAGAGGTCTGTAGCCGTCGCGACGAGTGCAACATGAGGTATGCATGACTCTTAAACCGAAAGCAAGATTGCAACGCCGCTTCAACATGTTCTTCTATTTGATATCGAATAATCTGGATCACGTTTTTCCTTGTGACATAGTAGACCCATCAAACTGTCGGGTATCATTAGCATCCATCATTTCTATTCCCAAGAACGGGTCCAATGGAGCGCATAATGGCCTCCGACAGCACGTCATCTAGCATACGAGGTAATGGTGACAGCCGACATATCTCTGTAATGGCTAAGTTGTTAGTATTCTAGACCCGATGCGAAACTAGTATGCCTAGCGAGAGTGGCCCGTCGCATACTGGTCCGCGTTTGGCCAGTTTCTTTTCTAGAGTGAGCAGTTGCCGTGCCGCCTCTCTCTGCGGCAGCGATAGCATCAGCCGGCATTGAGTCGCCATCCTTAATCCTCAGCACCATGAATGCTGCAATAAGAACGAAGAAACCGCCAACGGCGAAGGCGATGGCAATGCTATGGTCTCCCGGGACTCCTCTCGGCTTCTCGGACACGCCGAAAACGATGCTACAAACGATAGTCGCTATGAACTGTGGGGCGGCTATCGCCATGTTGTGGATGCCCATGATGACGCCCGTCTCGTTG
This sequence comes from Monosporascus ibericus, assembly GCA_004154915.1. Classification (NCBI taxonomy): domain Eukaryota; kingdom Fungi; phylum Ascomycota; class Sordariomycetes; order Xylariales; genus Monosporascus; species Monosporascus ibericus. The sequence continues at coordinate 3,357 of QJNU01000411.1, forward strand.
GACTCGGCTTCGGCTTGTATACGGCGCTCCTCCTCATCCAGGGCTTCGAGAGCAGCCTCCGACTGTTCGTCCCGGATAATAGACCCTAGGCGTTGCTTCTGTGCTCGGATCAGTAAATCGCGGTGACTTATCTCGGCGCTGATGATGGCCCATGGTGCCCAGAGTGTCATGGCCCATGTAATACCGAAAAGGCCAATGACGATATTGGCGCCATGTACTGTTCTGATGAAGGGCGCGGAAAACATAGAGGCGGCGAAGAGAATGTGCGAAAGCATCCACGCTCGCTTCAGGGTAAAACCAGGTATGATCAGCCATTCTAGCAGCGTCTTCTTTGACCCATGACAAGATGTATCTCCGGGATTTTCGTCGGACGCGCTGCTCGCAACGAGGGTGTTGTCATAAGTCGGGTCTACAAAGGAAGGGAGTATGAGATTTGTAGCCAGACTAGTAAAGGAATAAATCAGCATGGCGAGGGTGCCCACTCGAGTTGCCCGTTCATATAGTTCGTCGAGTTCTTCGGGAGTCATGTGAGGGTTCTGTTCCAAATACGGTTGAACGTATAAGTCCCCAATGAAGGTAGTTGTGTAGAAGAGCGGAGGGAAGAGCCCGATCCATGCGCAGAATTGAACAATACAGACATTCCGAGTCTGTGGAGGTAGATGTCGCATGGCGGAGAATATCTTTTTGAAGAAGGCAATCAGGCCTGGCCGAGTCTCTGCCGGGGGGCCATCCAGTGTCGGGTCTCGCTCGCGGATGAGGAGGGTGCTCAGCAGTACCGTAGAACACAGAGCGATGCACGCGATGGCGGCGAGGATTTGAAATTGCGTGTGGCCAAGAAACCATAGGTATTTCGGTAGGTCGATGTACCCGGCCAGGAAGCCTACTATATTACCAATACCCAGAATTCGACTTGCCATCGAATTCACCTGTTCTGTAAACAGTATTAGCAGGATGTCCAGCTCACCAATGTAAGGAGAAAAGACTCGCCCTGCTGATGAGAAGGGGAACATTCCACTATGAATGCCCTAATCGTTGCTTGAACTGACGAGGGGTTAGCACCTTCTAGAAAGTTGTCCCCGTATATACGACGTTATACGAACCAGTGTTGAGAGCGACGTCTAAGAAATAAATGGATATGACTGCGACGACAATAGTCGTGAACTTTCCGCCTCCGGTAGTAGGGTCGACTCCAAACAAGCGGAGCATGCCCGTCATGGTTTCCTTGCTCCAGGGCAGGAATAACAAGAAGATTATGGTGGCAGCGGCTCCGCCTAAGATGTAAGGCTTGCGTTTTCCCCAAGAGATTCTTGACTTGTCACTCATAATCCCGACAAAGGGCTGAACGAACGTCCCAGTAAGCGGGCCTGCTACCCAGGCAAGGGATAAATGAGACTTGCTTAGGCCGAGCGAGAGCAGGTACGGGGAGCCATTGGACAGCTCGCAAGCCCAAGCCATCTGTAAGCCCCCGATGCCTATTGTTGTAAGGATCAGGTACCATATACTCTTTGTCCTCTGGAAGTAATCGTCGTCATACGTATCACGCCGTGGCTGCGCATAGACGGTGGGTTCGTCTTCCGACCTGGAAGACGAGAGGAGCGGAGAACGCTCGCTGGGCTTAGCATCACCATTTTCCCGTAGCAACCCGTTGCTTAGCTTGCTTCCAAATCTTGCGATACGGTTAGATTGCGAATCCGACGACGATGAAGATGAAAATGACGAGGACATTTCTACTCGCTGAAATTCGGGGCGCTGAGACGCGAAATGGGCGGTTGGATAAGCGGTATGAAGGTTGAGGGAGGTTTCGGCTTAGTATATAGTCGGGCCTTCAGGGCATATTGGCTGTTTCGGGTGGCGTGGAGAGAACGTCTGAAAGCCTGTGGTGGTGCGCTACGTAGCCAGCCTGATCAATTTACTCGTCTTATGTTCGATGTAGTTGTCATGTGGATAGTTGGGGCGATGGCACGGGACCAAATGATGGACGAGCTATAGGTACTCGGGTGTTCGAGGTTGGATGCAGAAGACACTGGGGATTTAATAAGGGGAAGATGAATGTGACCGTTTCGACGTATTTTAGGTAGAGATGAATAAAAGGGGAAGAGTGAGGAAATGGGGGCGTGAACTCGCCCATGGCCAGCTGGACTCGGCTTTTAACGAATAGGATCAGATCTGTGCATCGTGGAATCGTACAATGATGCGGAAGCCATGATTCATAAGTGTACATCCATCTACATCCATCCATAAGGGCCATTACATCACGATCTAGGCTGTGTTGCCAAGCCCCTAAATCCCCAGGTTGCCACGTCCCCAGCTCGGGTACCTACCTGCATCTTACATACCTTGGTACCTACAGAAAGTACCGACTAAAAACTCCACGTGGTGATGGGCTAGAACCTACACGTGCACATGACTACCTACTACCTCCTCTACATACATATAAGTTGGCAAGTCTACCGAGGTAGTTACCCAAGTGGAACCATAAAGGCATTAAGACGATCAAAATAGGAGCCTGAGATGAGGATGCCTAGGTAGGTAGATACTACGACTATAGCTAAAAAGGATTCCTCGCCATACATACATAGATGGTACGTGTTGAAATATTTTCTACCTTGCGGTATTATTACCTAATCTTCATTGTGTTGTCTCTATATGGTGTGTGCCTATGTAATAACAGGCAGGCACTTTATAGTGGAATGCTCTAGGCTAGGTACTGCATGTAGGTAGTACATATAATCAGAATGGCGGGGTCCAATGCACGCCCGCCCGTTGTTCTAGTTCGTATAGGAGAGGTTCCATAGAGACGAGACCCCATGACGACGAATTCCGCAAGCCACACCTTGTCTGTCCATCGGTATCTGCGAAGCATATACCAGGTAATATCTATAGACCCATGACTGAATTTAGAGTTCTCTGGTAAGGTAGTCTGCATGGATGTTTAAAAAATTCATTCATCAGGTTAAACTCAACGCATCGGCATTGAATCAATCACCCGTTATCTGCATGTTAACCCAGTATTACCGACGGACGGACTACAGAGATGCTTCCTGTATGTGCGGAGTAGTAAGTAGGCTTGGCGTATTACCTAATGGGCTCGCTTTCCCACCTACTGCAACCTTTAAGCTGCGGCTAACTAGCTCCGCTATGAATTTGGCGAAATCTGTCAACGACAGCCCCGACGGGACTACTACCAAGTAAATTATACGTAATCGAGGACAATTCATTACTTCTTCTGCGTCGCATCAACTCGTTCCTACGAGAGTCTCCGTTCTGATAACTCGTATCTAAGCAATAGACATCATCATTATCGCTTATTGAAAGAGCCCCTCCCTATCCTGCGCGGCCTGATTAGGCCATCAGCTCGTCGCCATCATGTTGTCGGAAATAGCTGGCTCCACCTTGGAGCTTGCCAGTATGTTCGGTCCCATCTTCATTCATGAAGTCCATCATGCATGTAACGACCCCGAGCCTCGTTTCGCTAACAACGACTGGCCGTAGGACGAGCTGCAGAAGAGACAGACCCCGACGGTACGAAGCCGCCAGCTCATGCGGCCACCAATGGTCTACCCCAGTTAGAAGTCATCTAATCAGCTACACAGAATCCGACTCGTCCCAGAAGGAGATCTTCGCATCATGGGCGCTCTTCATATCTATAATGCTGTTGATAATCGCCTTCTTCACAAGCTATATGCTCCAGCAGAAGAAGGTCCAGGCCGTACATGAGACGGTCATCTCCATCTTTGCCGGTCCGTCTCTAGGACCCTCTACGCCGCGTGATATTAGCTGACCAGCGCGACAGGAATGACGGTAGGGTTGATCCTCAGAGTGAGCACCGGACACTCTATCACCCAACTCGTGAGCTTTGACTATCAAATATTCTTCAACCTCCTCCTTCCGCCCATTATCCTGAACTCGGGTTACGAACTGCACCAAGCCAACTTCTTTCGGAACATCGGCACAATCCTAACCTTCGCATTCGCCGGCACCTTCTTGTCTGCCGTCGTTATAGGTCTATTGTTGTGGCTATACACTCGGATTCCGCTAGAAGGGCTGGACATGAGTTTTGTGGATGCCATTTCCGTTGGCGCAACCCTGTCCGCCACCGATCCTGTCACAATCCTAGCTATCTTTAACACGTACAAGGTTGATCCCAAGCTGTACACTGTCATCTTCGGCGAGTCAATCCTCAATGATGCCATCGCTATTGTCATCTTCGAGACCGCTCAGAAGTACAAGACTGAGACAGCCGACGCCTATGGGCTCTTCAATTTCTTCGAGGGTTTGGGCATCTTCCTGCTCATCTTCTTTGGCAGTCTGCTCATCGGTGTGCTGGTCGGCGTCGGTACCGCGCTCGTGCTAAAGTTCACCTACGTTCGAAGATACCCACAGATAGAGAGTTGCTTGATCGTACTGATTGCATATGCTAGTTACTTCTTCTCCCAAGGACTGAAGATGTCAGGTGAGCCCGGGCCAACAGCAGATTGCTCTCCGATGACTCGCCTGCTAAGATGGGACAGGAATCGTGTCTTTGCTGTTCTGTGGTATTACTCTCAAGCATTACGCGTACTTTAACATGTCTCGGCGAACGCAGCTCAGCACCAAATACATTTTCCAGGTTCTGGCTCAGTTATCCGAGAACTTTATATTCATCTACCTTGGATTGTCGCTATTTACCGATAATGATCTCCAGTTTCAACCACTTCTCATCATTGTCACCATAGTGGCGGTCTGCGCTGCGAGATGGGTGGCTGTGTTCCCTCTGTCGAAGGCGATAAACTGGTTCCACCGTTACCGTGCAGCACGCCAAGGTAGGGAGGTCAGTGATGAGTTGCCCTATAACTATCAAGCTATGCTCTTCTGGGCCGGCCTGCGTGGGGCCGTAGGGGTAGCGTTGGCTGCTCTGCTGGCCGGGGAAAACTCCTACGCCCTCAAGGCTACGGTCCTTGTCGTGGTGGTGCTGACCGTCATCATTTTTGGCGGCACTACCGCGAGAATGTTGGAGATTCTGGGGATCAGGACAGGAGTAGTCGAGGAGGCTGACAGCGACGACGAATTTGATATCGAAGCGGCACCAGCCGGGTCCTACTACAAACGGTCTGGGACGGGGATTGGTTATAATCCGCGGCAGAAAAATGGCACCGTCCGCATGGACCGTGTGGATTCTGCCAACGGAAAGCGCTCTAGAGGAGCAGAACGAGGAAGCTATGTGTCAGGCCACCAATCACCATCTCTCCCGGGCGCGCGGCCTTCGAGTTTGAATCGCAAGAGTCCACGTCCACCAGCCGGGGAGGATGTCGAGCGAGCAGATCTGCTCGGGCGCAGTGGCAACTTGACGGACTCTGACGTCGGAAGCGACATCGACACCTCGGATCTCCCGCCTCCAGCGCGTGCTGGGAGAAGAGCAGACCCTCACGCATCCGGCGGTGGCTCGTCAGAAGACGCCGTGTTTTCCTACCCGACATCTGGGCACCGAGAAGCGGCGCCCGTATCTGCGACAGCGGCTATCAAGCAGCTGCTTACCTCGCATGATCCTCAAGCGCTATTCAGGCAATTCGATGAAGATTACATTAAGCCGAAGTTGTTGTTGGACGGAGGCCATTCCGGATCTAGCGGTGGAAGAGATCACGGCGGTGACGGAGCGGGGCCTAGTTAAACTTCTTTTACTACGCTTGCTAGGGAAATTGGAGGACACATGGTCGCCCGCTCACGAAGATGAATCCCGGGACGTGGTGTGATCCATGAGGCATTTCGGCGTTCTAGGAATTGGCTCTTTCGAGCGTAAGTAGCTAGCTGGGTTGGGCTTTTTCTGCCACCAGAATAGAAGTATCCATGTGGTATGCAGGTCCGTTCCTAGGGAAATCTTCGCAGTAGCCATCTTAGGGCAACGGCTCTGAATATGGCGGTACCGAGAAGAATAGAGCAGAGACTACGTATGGAAATTACACGCCTAGTCCGTTAACTCTACCTTGGCTCAAATGTAATACGGAGCCCACGAGCGAACGCTAAGAAGCATAGGGGTAAGGCAACTTGGCCGTGGTTCGAAGTGAATGTGCGAATATACCGGAAAAGGCCTAATACGGGAAGTTAGTCTCAGCATAGCAGAGAGTCAGCCGCGCCGCGTGTTACATCACATATGTCTTGCTTGCGCTTAATAGCGAACGAACACTGCCCTGAGCTTTTCTCCAGGACCTCGAGCGCGTCGGATCCCGTTTGCAGTCTACGGGCTTGCTCTCCGGCCGGATCACGTGGTCGCATAGTTTAAGCTCAACGACGTGTCTAAAACCCTGTCCACAGCTCCGTGACCAAGTCTAGGAGTCTCATGCATGAGTACACCTAAAATTTGGTGGACGTTTTGAATACGAGGAGGTGATTTAAGTTATATATCCGCCCCTTTATGCATGTGCCAGTGCGTGTGATACGGCAGGTCCCCGTTCACATCCTCGGCGCATCGTTTCGAAGCTAAAATGTAGGTGATGGCATGATAGGCTTTATCTGGTTAGAGAAAAGAAGCGAGGCCGTGTCATACAGCGGCGGGTGGCGATATGTGGTTTTTTGGTTATGCCCTCTCCTTCGGACCGGAACTGCTAGGAGATAAATATGTAAGGTCTCTGCCCACATTCTTCAATCTCCTTCGGATGTCTTCCAACTTCGGTCTTCTCTCACTTCCTCGTCTGTTAACGTACAACAAAACACAAACCACCCTATTCTCTATTCTTTCGTGGGACAAAATGCAGATCCGAGCCCTCACCCAAGGAGCCCTTTGCCTCTTCGGGCTGGCACAGGCCGCGGCAGCAATAAGCACGCTATCGTAAGTCCCGAAGCTCCCTCTTCGTCTATCTATTCATCTCGCTGCTCATTCACCTCTCCATCCCCCCAGCCGTAGATGAAAGACGCTTCCCGCAAGCACAACAGAACCATTTAGCTGGTTATCCGCAGCCGACCATGCTAACTCCCCGCCTCCCCGCATAGCGGCAGCAACGACGCCCTGCTCCCGTCGGCCTTGAAAATGCGTGAGCGGCCGGAGGGCGCCCCGGCGGCCTTCGGCGCGGACCAGCTGAACGCCAGCGCGCCCTACCTCACGACGCTCGCGGACCTCGACGCGCTCGAGGCGGACTACGGGGGACGCACGCGCATCGAGGTGGTCGCGGGCAGTGCGGCGGTGATCAACGTCGGCGAGCACGGCGACGAGCCGGCGTGGCACGTCGGCACCGTCTCGCCGCAGGCCGTAACCGAGATGCTCGCCAGCTGTGAGGCCGACACCGAGGGCCAGCGGAACGCCGACGAGGCCGCGGGCGGTGTCGTCTCCTTCGCTGCCCAGACCCGCTGTAGCAAAGTGTGGTGCTTGGAGAACACGGATTGCTGGATAAAGGATTGCACTTACTGCCTTGTTTTCTGGTGTGTTTAGGTCTCCCTGCGCGCATGTGCGCGCGCGTTCAGAACGGGCAGACAGACAGGGAGAAAAGGGCCTACGGGAGGGCGTCGGGCTTTTTCTTGAAGCTGGTTGGTTCGGCGGGCGTCTTCCAACGTGTACCTACCCAGATAGTTGACTGGTCGAGCGGTCGATGAATTGCAAAGGATATAAAATTACATAATTTTATGTAGTTACTTTCGTCCGGTTTACGTGAACAGACTTATATCGAGTTTTCCAAAATAAGCTAATATTACCCCGGTGATGACGAAATTCTTACCATGGTTATCATGAGGAAGTCTATGGAAGACTGCGACCTCCTATCCCTAAGGGAGCTCCTGGTCGAGGAGCCGCTGCGTCAAAATTGCCCTCTGCCGATACGCTCATATTCTCCTGCGCAAGCAAACTTCGTCCAGCCATTGCTGTTAGGCTGGCGGTGTTTCTCTAACGACATAGAACGTGCAATAGTGGGCCAAGTAACTACGCATGGGCAGGTGGACGACCATGGAAACGACCTCAGTTGTGATGAGGAAGGTGTGGTCGGTAGGCCGTCTGCTGATAACTGCGAGCTGATATGGAAAGAGATTATAAGGTCAGGAGCGCACTCCTGAATCACACCTTCCTTGAACCTCTCGCTCTTTATCATTTCAGAGGTTTCAGACCTCCTTCCTTCCAAAGATCCATGTTCAGATTCAAATCTTTTCTCGGTTTCATTCCGCCTTCTTTCTATCTACCGCTCCATCTTCCACTTCTTCCCTCGTTCCCTACGCTTCACAAACCCAACTTAGGGAGCACCATCACTACTTTCCCTGGAGGCTGCGGCGCCAGCTGCTAGCCATATCATACCAACGAACACCTAACTGGAAATCAAGGCTCCCTTGCACGTACTCTCTGAATACGTTGAATGCCCGGACAGCATACTAGGACCGTGGACTCGACTGACCTCGACCATAACATACCCCATACCATCCTTGTCAGCGTGAGTCGGCTTGCTGAGAGAATGGGAACTGTTTCCGCCAAGTATCTGGTCTCCGAGACTGGAGTGATTACTATCCCTGATGCCGAAGCCGAACAATCGCCCTCACTCCAGACGCCCGAGGAAATGGGATGTGAGCAAAACGCCAGTTGAAAACGCACAGGGATCTTCGGTCAAGCAGTGTGACGATGCGATTTTCCCATTTCATGAGACTTCCTCTGGAGATCCGCACAATCATTTGGGAGGAGACGCTACCTCGACACCGACGACTTATCACCCCTAAATTATCTAGGGGTAGGTTTGCTCCTCTACCACCTACTCTAGCTCACATCTGTAAGGAATCACGTAGCATTGCCCTTCGCCATGGGTCGTACCATGGCGTCCGGTTTGGATGGCACAGGGGATGGTTTAGACCGAAGGTAGACGTTCTGCACTGGCATTGCGGCCACATCGCCTTACACGACGAATCAGCAATAAACCATGCGGTCAAACATCTCACAATAGTCTATAAACTAACGAGGACGTCGCCTACTGGCATCTATTTCCAGATATCAGTCAAGCGCATCGCTCGTGAACTAGATGATTGGGAGAACCTGCGAACAATCGACGTTGTCCTTTCATCAACATACGACGGCCTCGGCGAAATAGAATGGGAATCCACAACGGCAGAAGAGCTATTCGGGGGACATACGATCGTCATGATTGATCTCAGGGATGAAGTGGAATTCTCTGGAGCGAACAAATTACTTCGACAAGAACGCAGTGACATCGGCCGTTCCCATCTAGCCAACCTCATCGAAGCTCGCCGCGTTCTGGACGACTCCAATCAGACTGTCTCGACTTCTTGGACTCAGATACTTAGCCTTGCACGGTATTCATGGTTGAAAGGTGCGTATAAGCGTGAAAAGGAGCAGGTGACGGATGCGGTCAAGGTCAAGCGGGATCATACGAAATGGGATCTGAATCACCCTTGGATCAAAAGGACCCTAGTTGGTATGCCAGAGGTACGACCCTTTTTCATGCTGGCGAGGAGAGACCATACGTTCAGACCAGCCGCGAATTCTAGGGACCCTGATACTTCGTATTCAGAAGAATCCGAGTAGGGTGCTAGCGAGAGCTTTCCAACGGAGTACGGACCACCACATGGCTGGCTATAAGGCCATTTGGCAGCATCTAGAGCTCGGTGTGCGACAATGAAGGCAATCATTTGCTAATAGCTACACCAATAATATGCGTGGTCCCGTTTCTCCGAGTGACGGGAGGCTTGGGTCTCGAATATGGTCTATGGTATAGGGTCTCTATCCTAGTGTTACGGAGGTAGCTTAGACATATCCATTAACTCTATATTGCAGCCTCGATAGGTCTACTCGGAATACATATATGACTTGAAGCTGAGAAGCCCCATCCATAATATTTCACCACTTTGGTTCCTTCATCTATAGGTGGCGGAAGTGTGACTTATCCTGTGTCCGCAATGGACTAGTTTCCAAGTCGTATGTGAACCGGTGTAATGTAAACCTTGACTTCACCAACGGTAGATACAAAGTGCCTGGTTTAGTAGGGACATTTGCAGTATAAAATCCCTACACCATGGGACTATCCTGATACAAATACAGGATTGCGTACATATGCTTTTAATTACGCTTTTCTCACATTCACCTCTGGGCAGTTCCTTCTTCTCGTATGGATAATAGCCCACCTACCTAGTCAATGGATGCTACTCCGTCCCTCAGGCAGCTAATAACAACCAGGAACCCAACCACAACTTCAGCATTCCCACTCTCGCAGAATACAAGCACGCACCTTTCTTCACAGTCCTGCTTCATACTCAAATTATCGTCTTGACTGCTGTCCGGATCCTCACAAACTCATTAGCGATCGAGTCAAGGTCTACGCATTGGGCAGTCGACCAGGAAGGCAAATCCGTCTGCAGCACCTCCCATAGCAAGCTATTTGAGTTTCTCCTTCACCCCATCCTCAATTCTCATCTTCATTTCACTTTGCTCTGAGATCCTCCTCACTCTTGCGCCAGCCCGCATTGACCGGATGCTACGCAGATATCACGTCTTCACCTTGTCTCACTTCTGACAGCCTTATCACACTGGCCCAGTCAAAGTGACCGATACTGCACAGAGACAGATCTCATCTCCAAAATTCCGTCTTCCAATCAAGTCAAGATGGCCGCCGAATTCACACTCTTCAACAAACTCCTGGCGGAGATAAGAATGCTTATCTGGGAGGCCACCCTTCCGCGACGTTATATTTTATTTAATCCATATTGCTATTCCACCGTCATTCTCGGTCCTCCCGCTATCGCACAGGTATGCCGCGAATCTCGCGCCCTCGCACTCAAGAACGTGTCGCCTCGTTCTCTGCAAACCGTTCTTGTTGATGGCTTGACGTGGTACGATTCCTCTCGGGACTCCGTGTTCTGGGGTATTCGGTATTCGTCCGACTTTGTGCCTTTAGCTCGCACGGAGCCATATCCACGTCCCTTGCCAGTTAGCGCAATCACATCGATAATGTATGAAGACCGGGACTTCAATACAAGCTTTGAAAATCACCAGGCGTATGCGAAACAGCTTGCGCGAATTTTGAGTCACGAGTGGATCGGAAGCCAGAATATCGGTGTTGTCAACCTCGTCCTCTACAACAAGCGTATCCCCGATCAAACTTACTGGGAACCCAAGATCATAGACACCGTTTTCGGCGTCGACATGATTCGATTCGCGGACCTGAGAGATGAGAGGGAGGTCGAGTCCCATCAGTCAGATACTGTACAGTCGCTGGGGTAGTATCAAAGACGGATCAGAATTAGTAAGAGCACATGCCGCGGTGCGAAGTGTATATAAGGCCCGAGAGCAACCAGCGTCTCCGTACGAAGAGTCGTTATCCAACCTCAAGCACTGGGACGTTCTGATGCGGGACTTCAAATACCAGTGGCTCATCGACCGTTACGAGCATGATCACGAAACCGACTCGTCAGCCATTCGCCTGTATCACGGGCAGCCTATCGACGAAGCAAACTCTTGGGTCAAGAAGACCATAGCGAAGATGCCAGAGATACGACCCGTCTTCGTCTTTCGGAAAGAGGGTACGCGGGTCTCTTATCCGAGGAAGATGCCAGTGGTTTCGTGGAATGGACAGGCGTGGGAGCGCACCCAGTAGGTGGGGTTGTGAAGGAACTCGACGGCCGGATGTGCTACGCAAGATTGACGTTAGGTCTGTTTGAGCTGACTAGATCTGAAGGACAGGAAAGGCAGGTGACGGGGGACGATGGATTAATGATACGCGGACAATGCTGGTTCGGCAGGTATGAGGAATGATCTTCTTGTGAGCTGAGTAAGTTGCCTTCGTACATGGGGCGATTTGCCATGATGAATTTGCAAGTCTTTAATTGATGCCTTCTTAACACCCTAAGCCCCTTACCCAGGTGCTACCGCCGCCGTCCCGTAGTATTCGCTAGGACAGCGGAGACTGCCAAGGCCCCGTCCTGGTCTTCCCCTGACCGGGTTTTACAGTCTTCCTCAGCCCCTTGAATCCCGAAGTCTTACTCTATTACACCGCAAATTGCTACTTGAATGCGTCTGGGGAAGAAGGGTCGAACTCACGCCCTGCGACTGACTTAGGGAACAAGAGAAAACATCTATGCAAACAGCTACTGTACGTAGGTAGGCAACTATGGAAGTCTAAATCAATCCAACGCATCAAATTCTACGGTAGCGAGGTAAGAGACAGGCTCCACTTATAACGCCCCGTCCTCCCTATCTGACGGGACCAGCCGAGAGCTCCCGTACGTACCTGAGGCCCTCGGGAGTTGAACGAGGGAAACCTATAATCAGCTGGCCGGCAAGATACTCGATCCCACCTGGCATTTAATTCCCTAGAAATACGAGACAGACCCGAGCGAGGTAGGACAACCATTTCTATTAAAGTGACGATTTCGCGCCGCGCTATACAATTGGCATCGCCCCCCACGCCCACAGAACGCGCTTCTTTCTATATCTCTAATTTAAGTAAGCAGTAGGTACGTAAGTAGGTAGCAGGTAGGCAGGTGGCTAAACCCACAACACGCGGCCAGCCGCACTCGACGCCGCCTACCCCTTGTGCCCTATGTATGCCTCGTCATATTCTCTGCTCGTCTTCTCTTTATTTCGCTCATCCATATCTGTCCCAGTTAACGCTCCGCGATGAACTACGTACGCATAGCTTCTTTCACCGCGCGGCCTTGTTGTTGTTGTTGTTGTTGTTGCGATCCCCAAAGCCGCCCTCGACGTCCAGGTCCCGCTCGACCATTTCGATGGCGCTGAGGCTCGGGAACCGCTTGCTGAAGTCCTGGATGTAATCCTCCTTCTCCTGGGGCGTCATCTCGAGGGTCAGCCGCTCGGGGATGCCGAGGCCCACGAGCTGCTGCTCCGTCCCCTGCGCTTGGGGTTCCGACGGCGGTGGTCGCTGCTGCTGCCTCGTTGGCGACCTCGGCCTGCCGCCCGTCGGTATTTTGTTCAGGTGTGTGGGTTTGGGAGCCGGCTGCGGCTTGGGCGGGGGCGCGGGGCGGCAGGCGGGGCCGGTATCCTGGGTGGCGGCTGCGGGACGTCCGCTGACCACAGGCCTCAGGGGTACGGCCCGCCCGGTGCCGGTAGGTCTCGGGGGAAGGCCGGGCGGCTGCTCTTCCGCCCGGTCCGATCCCGGCGCGGCATCGACGAATCTCCCGTAGCCCGAGGCCGTCTTTGGAAGGGGTGCCTTCTGAGTTTCATCCAACAGGTTCTGCACCCTTGCCTGTATGCTTTGGGCTCGCGAGACGCCGCCGATGCTCTTGGGCAGCGGTGCTGAGTCCCCGGCTTCTCGCGCCGCCACCCGTTGCCGGTACTCAGCAGCCGCCGCCTCCACCCTTCTCTCTTCTTCGGCTAGACTTTTCGCCTCGAGCTCTCGGCGCATCTCTGGCGTCATCTCCGGCTGGCCAAGGGCATGGCCGTCGTCGCTCCGCTCGTCGGTAGCCTCAGACCCGGCAATGGGAGTCAGATCACGGTGCTCCAACTCCTTCAGCGGAGAGGGAGTCCGCGCCAGTGGGTTGGAACTGTTACCCTCGAATCTCTTAAAAGCGTCTCCGAATTTGCCAGCCAGGATATTCTTCGTGCCCGCCAGAGAGTTGAGACTTGAACGTTTCATATGTTTGCTGACCTTGTCCTTCCTCTTTGGATCGGAATCTTCCATGGACCGGAGGAAGTCCACGTTAGACTCGATAGCTGTGTCTTCTTGAGGCCCCATTCCAGGTGATGATGGCTTATCGGGAAACCTGGTGGACGGGAGTCCGGGCGAGCGCAGAGGCCGGGGTGCTGCTTCTCGTTCTCGGAGATATTCCAGGTTCGATTCGAGATACGTGCTTGCCGGTCTAGGACGGCCCGACGCGGACTTAGACAAGGGCTCGAGCATTTCGAGGCTTGGTCGACTACCCTCGAGGGACGGCCGGGACGACGAAGAGTGCCGGACATGACCGGAATGTTGAAAAGAGGAGAGCCTTGCAGTTGGTGCAGGCCGATTTGAGTACCCTGCGTCCATTCGTAGCTGACCCGTACCCATCGATTCTTGCTGGCTAGGCAAACTCGAGGTACGGCGTTGATCATGATCAGCTTGAGGAAATCGATGGATTTGCGGATATTCGTGGGGCGGTCTTTCGGGCAGAGGAGAATCTGTGGTCATCGTCGCGGTTGAGACCATCGTCACTTTGCTAGGGGGCGGTAGTGAAGATTTTGGTGGGGAGGATGAGATAGCTTGGAGTTCGGGGTTGCTGGAGATGATAACCGAAGCACGACTCATCTCCGTACGTGGTTGCGGGGGTGCAGAGGCTGGCTTATTGATTGGCCCAGGAGGGGGCGACAGCGGTTGCCTCTCTGTATCGCTAATGACCGTTTTCACGCGACTGAAGTCTGTCGACTGCCTTGGACTTGGTTGTGGTGATTCAAGTTTGGGCTGGGCCTTAGCAAATGCATCATCTGCAAGGTGGTCTGCCACTCGTTGACTCAGGTCTTTGTTCGCCGGGGGTGAAGTCGGGCTATCAAAGTCAAACTTCGCCCGTTGATCGTGGAGTAGCGCGAACTGGTCCAAGGTTGGAAACCTGGAAGATAGCTCATCTGCAGCGATTTGCGCGCTAGTTTTAGAGTCGAGGGCAGCAAAGGGGTCGCCGCTAGTAACTCGCATTGGGGAGGGACTGGGCTTTGGAGCTTGCGCCGGGGAGGCTTGGCTGGTAGCTGCTGGTCTTCCCCTTCTCATGGGCACAATCTCTGGTATTGGCTGGGTTTGTTGTACTGGCGGAGGAGAATACACAGCACCCACTGCAAGCGTGCCTTGTCCTTTCTGATCAGAGACAGGTTGTCCCTCTCCTCCGGTTGGATCTTGCTGGGCACGACCCGAGTAGATCTGGAATCTCGCATTTTAGTCTAGTCTCGCACTCCAGATAATGCATGCTGAACTCACGTCTTTAATAGGCACTTCACGACCCATCATTAAGCAGCCTTCACGGAGCACTTGGTAAATGTCTGGTCTAGATCTTGGATTTTCCCGCAGCATTGAGGCTTCGCAAAATCAGTAAAGGGGCTCGTGGCATCGACTGAGAACTTACCAATAAGCTGTTTTAGTCTATCGGAAAATACGGGGTAGCTGGGAAACCTGTAGCTGGCATTCAGAATAGCAAGCTGCCCCTGGTCTTCAAAAGGAGTAGTATAATAACAAAGCTTGTACAGGAAGACCCCCAGAGCCCAGATGTCTGATTTCTCGTCTATCGGTTGTTTGCGGTACACGTCCACCATTTCCGGGCTTCGGTACTGCATCGTGGTATGCCTCTGAACGTCCTCGTCCATCAAGCGGCACTCGACGATGGACTGTGGGGCGGGCCTGGGAGGTGCCGCGGAACCGAAGTCGCAAAGCTTGAACGTCTTTTTCGCGCCTTGTGCCGTGATCAGAACGTTCTCAACCTTCAGGTCCCGGTGGAGAAGAGGCGGCTTCAGATAATGCATGCAAGCAACGCCTTCAGCCACATCGGTAAATATATGCAAGATCTCAGGTTCGGTTAATCGATGCTGTAACCGCGTATTCATGAAGTCGATCAGGCCTCCCCCGTTGCAGTATTCCATCAACAAGAAGACCTCATACCCTCCACCCTTCAGCTCGGAGGCGTGCGAATCGATGTATGTAACCACCTTCCGGTGTCCCCTAACTCGCTTTATTGTTTCCACCTCGTTTCTCATGCCTCTGAGAGCTTCTTTGTCGGGCACGGCAACTCTTTTGAGCACGGCTAGATCGGTTCCGTCGACGGGCCGTGGCAGCTTTACAAGGTATACGTGGGCGAATCCTCCCTCGGACAGATACTTCTGTATTACCACCTTATGACTACCGACTTGGATCTTCGTCCCAGGAACAAAGGTTCCAGCGGGTGCAGCCGGCGCTTGGGCATGTGAAGGCATCGTCGCGCCATAAGCTGCTTGCTGCCCATACTGGGGAGCTGCCACATTACCGTACGCCGCCATTTTAGTGGTATACGGCACGGAACCGGTCGTACTGCTGAAGACTCGGGAGGTAGATGGGGGGGAGCGTCTCGATTCACGGGCGGTAATTCAGGGCATGTTCGGAGTGGTTGCAAGGGGGGACTGTTGCGGTATAGACATTTATGCGATAGTGATAGGCGATAGATGAGTTGGGTGGGGAATAGGGACCCAGCGTTTCGTAACGGCGGCCAATGCCCGACAGCTGACATGGATGCATGGGGTCACCGCTTAAAAGGTGGATCCTCAGATATGCATATTTAGGTACTTATGCATCTTTGACTATGCACCTTCTGGATTTATAGGGAAACATGGTCATTCAAGTCGAAATGTTAATAGCCAGAACTTGCTTTGCTGCCTTCGCATATAAGGCGGTTGAGGCTGTGCTTGTCACATTTGTATAGCACCTCATCCATCGGGCCATGATCATCCCCCCCCTTTACCGTAAAAATGAGTGGAGATGTCTTAAGCAAGGCGGCAGGTATATGTATCCCTTAGGAAACAATATTGATCGAAAGCCTAGATAGACAACTCCGGACTTGGGAGCTTGGCGATGTGCATGACATGTGAGGCATATACGACTGGAATTCGCTCGTTCTCTCCTTTAGCGGAAATGGGGCGAGCAATCTATAAAGTAAGTGTCTAGGTATGCCGATCACCGGACATCCTCCATTCAGAGTTTCGACCGGATCCGGCTCCACCCGAATTGCAGGGCTGGATATCTCTCCTGCTCCGGTGGAAGTAGCATCTCGAGCTCAGATGTGTTGAGGAAGCTCATGTCGCCCCGGAGCTCATTAACGTCGGTCACGCCGCATAAGCGCATCGCCGTTTCTAGTTCATCTTGCAGCACTACGCCCGCATCAGTATCGACAGCTTTCGCGTGTGTTACCTCGCGGAGCATGAATACAGACTCACCACTTGCACAATGTTCAACGCCCTCGCGGCCGTATTGGATTGAGCATTGGAATGGTCTTCCAACGCCGACGCCCCTTGCACCCAGGCAGAGGGCCTTCAGAATATCCGAGCCCCTACGGATGCCACCGTCGACGAAAACTTCCATCTTCTCGAGTACTTCAGGGCAGTCCCTTCGCAACTCCAGTAAGATCATGACTGTCGAGGGTGCATTATCTAGGGCGCGACCGCCATGGTTGGATATAACGATTCCCGCACAGCCCATCCCCAGGGCCTTCTTTGCATCCACTACCGATTGGATGCCCTTGAGGACTATGGGGAGCCGCGTATGCTTCTTGAGCCAAGCCAGGTCGTCCCAGTTGAACGTCGGGTCAATAAAGCCGCCGTTGTTCCTAGCTATCCCACCCCCTTTACTGTCAAGGGCAGGCTTCGTCCCGCCAAGATATTGGGGCCGGACTTCAACAGTGCGGATGCGCTCGTCAGCTTCGCGCTTCGAAACCACCGGCAAGTCCGCGGTGACGAACAGGGCCTTGAATTGAGGCTGGCCGGCTAATTTCCTGAGCAAAGCTTCTGACTTCGCCCTTTGCTTATCGACGTACAACTGGAAAAACCATGGGTGCCCTGGCGCCGTGTCTAGGATTTCCTCTATCGGAAGCGATGTTGCCGTCGACATACAGTGGATGATACCCGACGCGGCAGCCCCGGCCCCCAGGGCGGCTTCGGCTTCGGGGCCGCTGAGTATCCCGGCGCCCATCGGCGCTATCCATACAGGCATGGAGACTTCCTGGCCCAGAATCTTCGTGCGCATCTGGACTTTTGAAACATTCTTCATTACCCGCGGCCTAAACCAGAGTCTTTGCCAGTGCTGCGCGTTGGCGCGCAGGGTCAACAGGTCGTTAGAGGCCCCAGCGACATACGCATTCGCCTTCTTAGATGCCGACTTGGCAAACGCCTCCTCAAAGTCGTTGAGGTTGATGATAGATGAGAGCGGCGGCTTCTCATTCTGATCGGGCGTTTTGTCTTCCTCCGTCTTCTGCGCCTTGACCCAAGTGTCCGTCACTGTAGATTCATCGAGATCACCCTTCTTATCGGAGTTCCCCAACTCATTCTCTATGAGGTTCTTTGCGTGGTATTCGTTGTAAGTCTTTGATGCATCTCTACCTGCCCACGCATAGATAACTATAAATGAATCGTGTCAGACCGAGGAAGACTACTACACCTTCTGTTTGTGCCCGAGTCTCTACCTGACATGGAACTCACTATTAGCGCCGCCAGGATGGCTTGGTGCGAAGCTGGTTAAATCGTAGACTTTGCCGTTAACGACGACCCAGCAGTCATCCGGCGAAGCATGCTTGCTTATCTCGGAAACTGATACTTTCGGGGACATGGTGCTAGTTGGATTAGGCGGAGCTCTAATTCGAATTATAGCGGAGCTGGCATCGCGGAACTATAAATAGTCAAATCTGCCACCATACATAGCAAACGCCTCCAGCATGCTCGGGTCAACAATAGCAGCGCAACAGTCACCGGCCAATGGCACGCCCGGTGTGGGTTACGTAGCTAGTAATCCTCTCCCCGCACGTTTCTGCGGACAGCCCCGGCAATGCGATGTTGGCCAGTCATACACTATCCCATATCCTGCACAAACTCGTCACCGAAACTAGAGCCGCCTGGGGGAAGACGCAACAGTAATTCGGCAGCGGTAAGTAGATGGGGCATCATTAGCGTGGGCGCCCCCTGGTTTGCAGAGTCATGTAAAGCAGTGGGGGTTGGGAATGTTACCTGGGACAGCGGGTATAACAGTAGTGCAGCATCACATATATTTCACCGAGGGCTTTCTCACGGTATAAATACGCCCGAAGACTCGAAAGACGATTCCGATATCCTAGTTAGGCTGCTTTGCGCTGGATCCCTTCTCCGGAAGTGTGGTTACAGTAGCCACGTGCTGCTTCTCGGATGCAGCAGCAAGGGTCGTTATCTAAATCGGCATCGGTTACGCCATGCGGTATAGACCACTCCCTATAACATCGCATTTCACGGACGGGCCGACTCGCGGAAACACCACGATACAGTGAGGGGCCAAATTAATCCGGTCCACCTTCAAAATCACACCATAAATCGCGATGTTGCTACCTATGCATTCTGCTATAACTTTATGGAATAAAATCGCAAAAATTAGCGGTGATGACTATTTTATAGATAATTAAATCAAACAAGGGTTTACTAAGATACATTAGAGAATCATTAAGGTATGTAAAAGTTATACTTAATTACTCTTGAACGAAAGCTAAGATTTCGGGTTTCCCATACAATTGCCGCGGATTTGTATGAGATCTCGGGTTTTTACAACTTTCTTTATGTTTGATTTTGGATAACTTCTTTAAATCTTTATATGTAAGCCTTTTCGAACTATACGTAATAATATTGCTGATTTTCTTTAAAATTTTACTTCTTTGATAATTTTTCGATTTTATTTGGTGAAATATTCAGTATTAAAATAATAGCAAAATCGGCGTTTTTCGTGCGATTTTCCAAGTGGACCGGATTAATTTGGCCCTTTACTGTAGCTACGTATTCCTTGCTGCACTTGCTTCCGCCATACAATTGCAGGCCATGA
The DNA here is from genome assembly GCA_004154915.1 of Monosporascus ibericus. Classification (NCBI taxonomy): domain Eukaryota; kingdom Fungi; phylum Ascomycota; class Sordariomycetes; order Xylariales; genus Monosporascus; species Monosporascus ibericus. The sequence continues at coordinate 22,799 of QJNU01000411.1, forward strand.
GAAGTGCTGCCATCGTGAGTGATATCACACTCCAACGGTGGTACTCGCATTTTGGGTTCAGTTGGACGCTCTAGATTTCGCCGTAACGAAACTACCCGAGGCTATCATGACGGAGAAAGGCGGAGTTTTCATATAGCCCTCCGCGATATCGACCTGCTGTGAAATCCAGGTAGATGCCCCACAGCATCCCCATAGCTGTCCGTCGAGATGAGCAGGTGGTTTCAACCAGATACCTGGGTATGGACTAGATTAGGCTTATGTGTTCTCTGCTTTTACCCCTGAATCGAGGGTAGTTTTCAATTGCTTCAGGTGAAACCCGTCCCTGCGTTTTGCTTCGTCGAATGCACCATGTGCATACAATCCAGTGCTAAGGATCCCTTTCTAAGAAACCACGATGGATCCAGCGTTTTGTCCTTTGCTCTCGTTGCCTTGATCCCCATCCATCGACTTCCCACCCAATCCCAACACCGAGCAACGACCAAGCCCTCTCCCCCTTTCATGACCCAAAGCGCACTACGTCCCAGTCCAACTCCATGTGAACTATAAAGGTCTCAAGACCGGCGAGATGTCGCCTTTCCCGCGCGGACATATTCGAGGATCAGCAGGTATATTCGATGCCGCATGAATCGATCACAGACCCCTGTGTGCAGCGCACTTCGACTTGCCCTAACCATAGAATCAAGGCAGAAACCTCACGACACTATACTGTGCCAGATGCGTCGCGGGTGTAGCTCAGCTCTAAGTGGGGGTCTCTTCACATTTCGACTCTGCGGTCAGCAGGGAGCAGGTCAGCGCTACGCTGAGAAAGAGCGTGAATCTTAATGCTCGGCAACTAAGAGCAACTTTATCGGTGGACGGTGCACGAGTATCCGCTATGATTGGGACGGAACCTCAGATTCTCTCCCTTCACTTAGATTCCATGATTGCTATCCGAGATTCCAGTAAGCTGTATTGTGGGAGACATGGATGGGCGAGAGGGAAGAGACGGGGGAAATTTAGAGTGCGCAGGTTAGCCCATGCTTTCTCGCTCGTCGGAACTATCTCCTCCTCCTCTAAGAATAGAGCACCAGCCATCAGATCCATCTCAGACAGCTTGGCCCATGGCCGCCGGTCACGCGTGTATACCTCCCAGAACAGGTTGAGGACTATGACTATGGGGGCAGCCATGTAGCTCTGCAAAAAGGCCTCGGCATCAGGGACGGCATCGGGTGTTGGCTTTTTCCTCGTCAATAACTCCCATACTAAAAGCGAGCTTAATTCGGTTCACAACATGGCTTACGTAAAAGGTGTTGGAAAACGCGGCGATCAGACAGATGAGTTTGAGAGACAAGCCGATCACGCTACCCCAGATGCCCAAGGGAGGCCCTGTAGGGGAGCCGATTCGAGTTATAACCTGATGCTGCCATGCTAACCGGAGGCGAGTATGGGCTAAGCAGCAGGATCCCCAGACGAAGAAGTACGACAGGCCAGAAAGCGCCAGGAGCCACTTAAAACCCGTTATCTCCTTAGGGGCAGCGCCGATATAACCCAGGAGACCGAAGGCAAGCTGGATAACGGCGCTTCATAGTAGACGTCAGCTTTACCGACGTAGGCGAGGATTCTGGGTGCCGTTCCTCTCTGTCCCATCGGCTGCATAGTTCGGGTCGAGCCGAAGGCGCACGAATCAGCGACGCCGATTACTGAAATCGTGATGACGGCGTTGAAAACAGACCCTAGAATCCTGACGCCCGCGTCCTCGATGGCCAGCACTAACGGGAATGCTTTCGAGTTGGCAGGGACGCTTCAGCGAGGCGGGTATCGGTCGGCGGCAGAATAAGGCCGAGGATAAACAAGTTGTCGATGTAGAAGAAGGGAGATTCTGAAAAACACCACTTTCGTGGCAAAGGGGATTGCCCTCCAGGGATTCTTGCACTCGGCGGCGGCTAGACCAACGAGCTCGGCGCCGCCGAACAAGAACGCAGCGATGACGAAAACACCAGCGAATCCGTTGAACCCATTCTTCAACACACCAGGATTCCTTCAGTAGGTGGTTCCGAGATAGCCTCTGGTGCCCGCACCCCGACGTTCACGACAATATCGAAGATGATGAAACCGACGCATGCGGCAATATTTATCATGCTGACAAGGGACTCCATATGTAATAGTTAGTTGCTAACTAGGCTTCGAGGACGGGCTGTGGATTTCTCGCCTTCGCCGTAACCTCGAACACCGAATATTTGGATGATGCATAGAATGACCGAGAAGACAGTCATCCAATCAGCGGCATTGATATTAGACCTCCAGTAGTCGGTGGTGATGCTAGCGGCAACCAGCTCAAAAGTTAGCACTGTGAGCCATGCAAGCGCATGACCCCAGCCCATGGTGAAGCCCCTATTTCACGTCAGCGTTAAGAAGTTGAAGGGGTAGAATTTGAGGGTTACGTTACCATAGGGATCAACGTATCGGACAAAGTAGGTATAGAAGGCACTGTTTATGGGATAGATGACGGCTAGCTCGGCATGAGTCTGCATCGTGAATAAGAGGATCACGCCGACTACGAGGCAGCCGATGACCTCCCCCACAGCCACTGTTAAAGATTTTCGAAGAAAGGACGACATGAGATTTCCGAGTTTGCGTACCAATGCGGCGGGACCACCCTTGTACAGAACGCCTCCGGATCCGATGAATAGACCAGCACAGATAACATCTCCTGGCAATGTACGTTAGTATTGAGTCTGTGTCTAGGATTCCTGGGAGCCTGGCAATCACGATGACCACAGCGAATCACCCGTAGCGTTTTGTTAAACATCAGACATGACGGGGAGATGGTCTGGCCGGACGACCGACACATCAAGTTGTCTACCCGCCTCCACGGGACTGTAGAACGAGGTGGGCTAGGGAGGAAAAAGCAATCCCTTAAGCCCATTTATACTAACGAGACAGGTGTCTGGCAAAGGACGAAGCCCTTGGAAGAAGCAGTATAAATTCTCTTGGAATATCGCCATGGATACAATATAAGCAAGCCAAGGTGGGAGTTACACTTTGCTTTTGCTTGTGTTTCTTCTGAGCGAAGAATTAACCATTGGTCTATGTGCTCTCAATTTTTTGGTAAAGAACAGGGTAGTTTGTATTATTAAAGAATGGATGGTACATCCCTCTGTGGCCTCAGACAGCTGCTCATTAACGATGCCAAAGCCAGTGGTGAGCTTCCCTGAAGACGAAGCACCAACGATATGTAAACGCCTCCGTTATGTTGTATTCGGATTTGGCACTTGGTTCTACCAATGCCGGCCGGCGATTTTTGCGACATAAACCACTAGACTCACTCACTATAGCTTCACTGTGGTAATGTGAATAGAACTTGTCAATAATTAATCATGGTTTCCCTGCCTTACTTGGATAGGGGATGCATAGCCGCTATATACGCACGCAGATAGGCAAGTATAACTAGATGTGAGAAATAGAGGAGCGTGCCCCTGAGCCGCAGCTAGGGGGCCGCAATCCGTGCTCCCCTGATGCAATAGCGCCACTAAGTCTGTAACCGAGCTACGGTATGTTTCTGCTGGCCCGACAAAGTCGCTGGATGTCTGGCCGTCTCGAGCAAGGCAGTGCTGGCATTGGGGTCCTAGAGGCCGCGAAGACGAGGGAGCAGAGGAAGTGGATTATGGAGTTGGGTATGTAAAAGGTCGTCATACGGTCGTTGGTGGCCTTGCGAGTGCCTAGCTTGCCATCTGCGACTTTTCGCCGGAGGGGTTGAAGAGGACCGGCGAGATTAAGGAGAAGTATACCCACGGCAGCGAAATCACCCGACATGTCAGGGATGTGTCTCAACTGTGCAGTTTAAGTGACTTCTACCGAGTTTCTTGGAGGGCGTTTGAAAGCTTGGGGTACCCAGTTCGAGTAGATCCTAAGAGGACGGCAAAGACTACGACCGAGACATGTTTTCTCCAAATTGCCTGTGTTGGATCTACGTTCCTAAGCCCAGGGATGGGTTCTTATTCAGCCCATAACTGGCGTCCTTCCTAGACAGTTGCCATACTCTCAGAGGAGGAAACCCAGAGCCGTCTGAAGAACCACCCGAAACAGATCGCAGCAAAGCCTCGATCTCCTCCAACTGAGCGCTTATGTCGACGATATCCATGGCCCTGAGCATCTGCAAATCCGCCGTAGCAGTAGACCGCTCGACCTCAGTCAGGGGGCGACGCCGCTCCGCCAAAACGGCATTCGCGACGCCGCCCGCCCGGGACCACCGGCCATCAGGCCCCCTCTCGTCCGCGTATGCGACGAGGTTGCCGCGCCTGACGACGACGACCTGATCAACAGCGTCCGACGAGTCGACGAAGGCCGCGGCGTCCAGCACCCCCGCGTAGGAATCGTCGTGCACCCTCCGCGGCGTGAGCCTGACGGGCAGGCCCCACCGCAACCCGGCCTCGGGCAGGCGCTCGTGGAACCGCACGAGGACGCCGAGGAGGCTCAGGGCGCGCGGGACGGCCATCAGGCAGACCTCGACGCGGTAGCCCGCGGCGCGGAACGCGCGCGCCAGGTCCGCGAAGTCGCCCGGGTGGCGGCACGCCGACTCGAGCAGGACGTCCATGCGACGGGAGGCGGCGTGCGCCGCCGCCATGGCCAACCAGCGGCGCGCGTCGGGCCCCGCGGCCGCGGACGCGAGCGCCGGCTTGTCGCCCGCCGCGAGCTCCGCGTACGCCGGGTGGTACGTCTTGTACGTGTCGGCTATGAAGTGGGCCGGCGGCTTCTCCCCGCCGCCGCCGCCGCGCAGCTCCGTCATGGCGGCCTTCAGGGCCGGCGCTGTGCGTGTCTTTCCTGCGCCCGTCTGGCCGATAACGAAGACTGCGAGGGGCTGCCTGGTACCTTCGCGGTGGGAACGGTCTGCAAAGTTGCCGAACTCGGCTGGCAGGATCTTCTCCTCGAATATGGTCCGAGCCTCGGAATCCGAGAGGATGTAGGACTTAATGTCTGCGTTCATGGCGACTAAAGTGTGCTTGAGACAGGCATGGAATGGTTGCTGATACCACGATGATATCCCACACTGGGACGTGAGTGAGTGATTTGAGTGGAGGGGCAAAACCCCTTTGGCTCAGGGTTAAGCAGATTGTGAGGCCCCAAGGCTAGTATAGTCCTGTAATGCGGTTAAATAGATCGGAACCCTTGGATTCTAATGTAGTATTCTACCCCAAAGTAGAGTATGACAGATTTGCCTAAAGACATAAACATGCTTTGGCGAGTTCACCAAACTAGCCCCTTGAAAGGATTCTGTCCGGTAGCAGTTGCAAGCCGATGATGTAGTTATATCTACACCATTCGCAATATATTGGGAGTTATCTGATTATGACCACATTACCCACCCTGATGAGAGGGGATGCTCGCTAGATGTAATATGTGGTTCTTAGGGTACTCCGCGATTGTAAAGCGGCATACGCTACAGTATCAAGTTTAAGGTGCACCATAATCTTTGTGTCGTCTGGATGGATCAGCCCTGACCGGCCCTAATCGATCTGCGCCAACAATAATAGGGGTAACTTGAGGCTTAAACCCATGCAGAGTCAATTGCAGACCATCACGTCTGGTTTGACTGGTCGACTCCTGTGGATGCCGTGGAGAATAGCTTAGAAGAACACCGCGTCAATCCGAAAGGGTTAATCAATCATGTCTCATTGGCGGGACCATTCTTTGCGTTACAGTGTCGATTGGCACCGAACCCCGACCACCAAAATCTGAAGAACAATATGTTCACTGTTCATACCCCAATGCCCAGGTTCCGGAGGATATGTATTCCTTGTGATAACAAATCCTCTATGCCAAGTACGTGTAAGAGCTACCGTCCCTTTCGAGGTAGTCCTTTTCAATCAGCCTAAGCGATGTTAGCAAAAGGGACACTGTAGCAAAGGGAAAGCAAGGTCACGTACTTCTCGATATTATTCTTGATCTCCGACGTGTCCACCGCGCCACGGCTCTTCGTCTGATTGATGACCTCGGCAACTAGATTGGCATGGGTCATCTCCTTTCGGCTCTTCATGATTCTCACAATGGCCGCCTGCGTTTCGAACTGCCTATCTTGGGCGACCCGTCTGTGTGTCTCTTGGTTCTCTTCCTTCGTCTCCTTGAGTTGTATCTGATTTATCTTGACACGATATTTGGGGTCTACAAAAGCCTTGTTCACGGTGAAAGTGTCGGTGGGGTTAATGTCTCTACCTTTAGGATGTTTTGTTAGGACACGGACCTTCCCGCAGGCTAGCGATTGCAGGGTGCGGTCCAGATCCGGTCCGCTCAATCCGCAATGCTTCGCGATCTCGTCATAAGTTAAGACGCCATCTTGTCTCGATTCAGCCTGGTTGAACAACGTCAGAACGACGGCCTGATAGGCGCTGACGAGAAGCTCCTTGGGGCCCTTGTTGAAATGTGCCTTGACAACGCAGTGGGCGAGCGAGTGCTTCCATGTAAGCCGTCGGCCTGTATGCTTGTTGATGTAGTATGCGTCAAATTGTTCAATCTGCGTCGCGACCTCGTCCGGCAGTATCAGTTTAGAATCGGGATACGTTGGCCATGCGGCCGCCGATAGGATCATAACATTGAGGTCGACGTTGCTCTTTCCGTGTCCATTGCCCTCGCGCCAGGCCTTGTAAGAGTCCATCTCCTCACGGGCGAGCGCTTGGTCCTTGAACATTTGCTCTAGGTTATGGGTAAGGGTAGAGCCACATTCGCTCTTAAGCTTTGTGAGCATACTCCTTTCTGCATCAGCACTAGCGCTGCGGCCCATAAGGAGGCGCCGGGCTAGATCCTGCTTGTAAAAGGCCTCGAATACGTCCTTGCCTTCGATGAACCTGAACAGCTCCAACGCTTGGTCCAGCTGGCGGTCCAGTTCTGCATCTTCGTCAGCGGTACTCGCTTGGCCGCTCCTCTCAGCATCGGCCCGGTCCTTAGTATCGGAGAGCAGTGATTTCGGCAGTGTTTTCAGGCCTCCTCTTAGGAGCATGTCCATGTATTTGGCAATCATCTCGCCAACCTTGGAAGTGCCGGTTTTCCATGATGATAGGATCTTCTTATCGTTGATGAAAAATGCGAAGGCGTCCCGAAGGCCTTTAGTGAAATCATCATCCTTGCTAAAGGCATCCCGGACCATGATGTCCGAAGCCCTTCTAAACTCGAGCAGGCGTATCACCATCTCGTCACCTCTAGCAGTGTCGTTAACGATTGCGGCCCCTGCTTCTTTGATATAATCCTCCCAGGGTTCTTTTAACCTCTTTTGTATACCGGATAGCTTCAAAAGATCGTACAATGCTTTGACGGACTCGACTGCATGCTCATCGAGAAGTTTGCCGACGCTGCCACTGTCGAGAAGCTTCTCCGAGTAATTTTCGATCAGTATTGTATGGGCATCGTCCATAAGCTGTCTTTTAGTCGTGCTGTCGAAGTTGTAGGCGTTACACCTGTAGTCCTCGCGTGCCAGTAGACTCTCACAGGAAGAGATGTAGTCTTTCAAAGGCGCAGCACTCCGTTCTTCGGCGAACTCTTGGAAGTATTCTCTGGAAGCCCTCAAGAAGCGCGGTTCGAACGACTTTAGGTAGATGTTTAGCACGTGCAACATCGAAACACTGTCGCGTAGTAGAGCTGCATCGAACCGGCTATCCCCTCTCCGATCGTACTCTACCAGGTCGCACATGCCTGATAGTACCATAGACCCGGGATTAGATGCGGACGGCTGGGAAGAGACGAATACCATTCTTCTGAACAATGTGATTCCCATGTCGTTTATCTGCTGTAGCTCTTTGGAGTTGAGGAGGAAGGACCGATCGAGATAGCTGAAGACTGAACGAATCGTCGTCTAAATCAAGAATAGTCAGTGCACATTCTCTTCCTCGCCTCTTTTGAATCCAGCTTCTTGCAACATACGGACTGAGCCTCCCAGATGACCCAATGCTTATAGACACTCCTCAACATATCGACATTTGATGAGCCGGCTTCGGCTTTGATGAAATTCAGCAGGCCGGTATTCAGGTAGGTCTCGCAACTTCGCCGTAGACGATCATATAGCTCCTTTGAACTTCCACGGCGGCAAGTATCCTCAACTCCTCGGTAGAGTCGTTCGAGCGGTTGCTTCGGCTGTCTTCTGGCAAATATGGCCTGAAGAGCATCGTCCAGCTCGTCCAGAGTCTTGGCGTAGTAGTGTTCGAGATCGACTCGCGAGGTGACACGCAGGTTTTTGATAACGAGCTTTCTTGGGCCATTCTGCGGCTGGAAAGCGGACCGAGGCTTGGTCAGGTCGACGACCTCCGGCCGCTTTCCCAGCGCTTTGCTCATCCTAGCAGCTCCCGACTCCGACTCTCTGCTAAGGAGGTTTGCTTTGGTGCGCTTCGAATCCGGGCCGGTTGGTTGACTGTCGGACTGTCGCCTGTGAAATAGATCGGAACCGCCGGCCGACTTGCGCTTCGAAGCGTTCGCGAAAGAAGTGGGCGGTTCGTGAACTGGGGAGCTCGCTGATGATGGATGCATACGACCTTTCTTATTCGGTCCCTGCAACCAAAAGGGTCACACAGACCTCGAAGAAAGTTAAAAAGAAATAAGATCCCAGTCAGTATTTCAGAGATAGTGGCTTGGTAGAAATTCAATCCGTATGAAAATTAGGTACTTCGTCAAAAGTAAAAGGGTCGGTGATTAGGTATCATAGAGAATGAGATCATGGGCAGATGGACAATTGATGTGGAGTTAATTCAAGTTTATCTGGTAGCTGCATAACAGGCGGCGATGTAATAGGTACCTATGCCGAGTAGCGCAGGTACGTGATCGAATAGCAGCTACTACAGCGGCCTGCACGCTATTACTACAGTGGCACCCCGCCCCCAGGTCCTGTAACTCACGGGTCGGGGATGGAGGGGGCTTAAGTCCGAGCTGCTTAGTTGATTTCGAGATCTCCCGGTCCCCCGCTATAGTGATACGTATTCGGAAGAGTCCTGGACGTGGATGTTGCTTCTCTCTGCATCCCTTCTTTTTGCATGCATCCTATCCGTGTAGCTTTCAATACAACTAATAACGTGTTGCTATTCTTGAAGAGAGGATGGGAAAGCCTTTAAGATAGATTGTCATGGCAGGCACTTCAGCACTACGAACAGGTATTCTTTACAGCGGCTTTATCTACCGACATATCATCTGCATCTTATTCCGGTTACTCTGAAGAACCATGCGATACCTCTATACAGACTCAAGGCAAAGCATAATAACATCATTCGTTGAGCTAGGCAATCTTGTGATAAACAAGATGATCATTAGAGACCCAAACTCACTAGTAATCGCGGGTGCTAAATGGTAATTATATCGAGCAGACTGCGGTCTCTTAACAGGAACAGGCATGGGGACCAGAACCCGAATACCTACAGTACTGTAGAAAGAGTCTTATGGAACACCTGCTTAGTAAGGCCCATATTACTCCAGGACATGGTCCCTTTATGATTTGTGCAACTACTGCGTACATACAAAAGTAAATGGGAGCAGCTCGGCGACTCACAAGCAGATCCGGGGACCCGAACCGACGGGAGTGGCCGGTCAAGGTCGGCGATGTCAAAATTTGCCCGCAACTCGGACGCTACCGCCCGGAGCTCATCGCCGAACGCATCGAATGAAGGCCGACATCCGGTATATAAAAATGGCAGCTCATTTATCTTTTCCATCCAGCACTATCGAGCGTAAGCCTTCTACAATCTGATTGAACAACCAAGCCATCCATACTTAAGCTTCTGGAAGATGTGTTACAGCGCCACCTGTCCCACTTGTTGTAAGTGCACGCAGTCCGGCCCTCCTATCCTTTGAATGACCTTCTAAGCGCGGCCCGCAGCAAAGAAGTCGTGGCGCGGATGCGGGAATCACATCCCGTCCGCGCTCTCGGGCGTACCCGAGGACCGGTGGTGCACTTGCACCCCTCCGGTCGTGGTCGACGGCAAGGCGTATCCTCCGGCGGCGAAACTCGAGATCCCCGGTTTGTCGTGGCTCACCAGCCTACTGGGCGGAGGAAAAGACGGCCGTAACGATGGCGGTGATACGAAGGGTAAAGGGGAACTCTGAAGACGGCATGTACATCCAAGCTTCAACAAGACGTCTATATACATGCAGCTTTTTCCCATATACTTTCCTTCTTGATTACTTAATGCATTTATCTTATTTCGGTTTAGTGAAGTCTTACAACTCTAGTAGTAGTACAGCTCCGATATGCCCCTCTCAACCGCCCCACCACCGTAAAGGAGTTAGTCAGAGGTCCCATTCCATTACTTAGACTTAGCTATATAAATAAGAATGTTCCTATCTCCGAGGTTCTATTCTTTACGGAGTCCATGTGCAAGCAAGTTGGGCTGTAGTATTTAGAAGAGAGCAGCAGGAATGCTTTTATTAAACCCCTCGTTCCTGGCAGCCGCCTGTCTCCTGTCGGCCCTCCTATACATATGGCAGAGTCTCGCCTCTCCGCTCAGGAGGATACCGGGCCCTGCAGTGTCACTGTTCAGTTCTTGGCTGCTCAAATATCATGAATTCTGCGCGAACCCCACGAGATATATCCACCGCTTGCACCTCGAATACGGGCCGGTAGTCCGGATAGCGCCGAACGAGGTCTCGTTCGCCTCCTGGGAGGGGATTAGGGAGATCTACGGGTCCGGAGGCAGCGGCTACGATAAGACTGAGTTCTACAACTTGTTCACGGTATACGGCAGAAGGTAAGCAGGGATGAGCGAGAAAGGAGGGGGATTGTCTCCGCGGACTGTTTCCTCAGGGCTTATCAAATCGTCACAGGACCATGTTCAGCACACTGAATAAAGAGGACGTAAGTGCGGTGCTAGACCATTTGATACTTGCTCTCTGACAGTTACAGCATGCGAGAAGGAAGAGAATACTGGCCGATCGCTATGCCAATACGAATGTCATTAAACCAGCTTCTCTACACGGGATTCAGGAGCGCTCGAAGAGATTCGTCGAGAGGTGCTCAAAGTCCGTAGGACAGTCCGTTGATCTATTTGTAGGACACGCCTGTGCTTCCCTATTCGGCATGTGCTTTGCTTACGTACTAGCAGATATGTACGAGTGCCAGTCAAGCTTCGAGTCCGCGCTGTAATTGACGGCTCTTGCTAGGCTTGCACGACTACGCATTCGACTGTGTGACCCACCACCTGTTCGAGCCCTACGGCTCCGATTCCCTCAGGGATCAAAGACACGAGGAGATCATGAAACAGGTCACGTTCGACGACAGCCTCCAGAGTGAGTCCCTGCCTTGGTACGACCGACTCTGATCACGCGCTGACGCAGGTAGACCGGCTCATCGCGTACTATAACCCCACGCTACACAGGATGATAGGCGGATTCCTGTCTCTGTTCGCGAAGCCGCGGGAGACGCCACTGGCAGACGACTTCGTCATATCCATCAGCGAGAAGACGGGCGCTGCGCAGTTCACCCTGTTGAGCCGCATGCAGGACAAAGCCCACGGCCTGGACCATATGGACATGGCAGCGGAGTGCGCCGACCACATGGCCGCGGGCATCGACACGACGGGAGACGCGCTGTGCTTCCTGATGTGGGAGATCTCGCAGCCGAGGTCCTTCCACGTGCAGCGGCGGTTGCAGGAGGAGCTCCGGCGCAGCCCCTGGCTCCCCTTCGACAAGCTGCCCTATCTAGACGCGGTCGTAAACGAGGGCCTGCGATGCTTCCCCGCGATACCGATGTCTCTACCGCGGTACGTGCCGGCGGGAGGTCGTGCCATCGACGGGTACTTCCTCCCGGAGAAGACCATCGTCAGCTGCCAGGCGTACTCCACGCACCGCATTGACGAGTCGGTCTTCCCGCAGCCCGACCTGTTCAACCCAGAGCGGTGGCTAGAAGAGAGAGAGCTGGACCGGAAACGGCTGTTCTTCGCCTTTGCCAGCGGGGGTAGAGGGTGCATCGGGAAGCAGTAAGTCTATAATGAGCCTCGGGGCGAGCACCACACAGAATCAGGAGAATTAATGGTGCTTCTAGTCTGGCTTTGGCGGAGATGAAGATTCTGCTACGGGACGTGTACTCGCGCTTCACTACTATACCGGACCAGTCTATGACGGAAGCTGATATGCAGATGTCGGACCTATTGATTTCCTCGCAGCCTAAGGGGAAGAAATGCTACATGAGACTCGTAACCCTCGATGCAGAAAACACTTCCGCGTTGTAGAGGAACTCTACAGTCTAGGCATAATCTCATGACGAGTATATATACTTCCAGACTCTGGTAGCTATTACGTGCACCGGTGCTATTTATTCCCACCCATGACTAACGCCATGAGATAGTTTATCAGCCTCTGAGGGTAAACCTAGAATGCGCGATCCCTTTTGGGGGTGACATAAGTACTAAGAACGGGACTGTTGATATATTTCTGGGAGGTGACGTGCTCAACATGAGAGGAGCCGGCCTATAATAGGCAACCTGGACCTATCGGGACAGTGCCTGGAGATACGATATGACCGGCGCGAAAAGGTTAGTATCGAGAGCCGTCCGTCAAGCGGATAGCTCCGGCGTACCTCGGGATCGGGGCTGTGACAGTTTCGGCGAGACGGTCGAGAAACGGTCGAAAAAGGTAGCGTGGTAACGTGAGTCATATTCCGTTGCAGTATTCCCGGAATTCTTAAACCATGCATACATGCCGTTATATGCACACGCCCGAGGCCACGAGGTCTCAAATGTAAACACACACAGATGGCTTTTGAAGTTTTTAGAGGCGATCCTCCAAAGAGAGCGGAGAAGAGGAGGTAGAAAGCAGAGGTGTGGTATTGCACACAGGCGACGACCGGGATTTAAATATGCAACAGGCTGCAGTCGGAAAGGAAAGCCCGGGGCACACGAGACAACAAGGTAGAACCGGGAGATCCAGATCGTTACACCTCCTGCATCGCATCATGTACGCACGCGTTCTCGCGACTGCTACCCAACTGGCATCCGGACGACCGGCCCCGGCGGGGCCCAAGAACTATTCCCTTTTCCGCCCACTCTCTGTTCTTGGGTGGAAGTAAGTAGGCCGGTTATACAAAACAAGCCCAGGTCATGATCGCTGTAATAGGCTGAGTAGGCGCAATGTCTGTACCAGCCTGCGTTATTCGAATGTGGTCGTCCCTAAAGTGAAACTGGGCGTAGCAGCCGGGCCAAAGGAAGCGAGGCGACGGCGGAAATGAGAACCCCGGGTGCCGTAGCAGCCCGGCTGCAAAGACGGAGAGGAAACTCGAGAAACAATACCTTAATGTTCCAGATTCTGGGGGATATTGAACCGACAGTAACCGAACTGGTTACTCCATCCACGCAACCAATTTTAGACAGATATGCTAGCGAACCGACATCATCGACCATCGACGAGCGGGAGCCCCTGTTGCTACACACGTGTGTGCGGCTGGCGCGCGGACAAAGAAGCGACCCCCCAAATCGGGGAGCTAGACGTTGATTCTCAGGCACAAGAGTGTGGTAGGTAGCGTTGCACGCCGCCGGGCCAGAGGCAGGCTGAGCCCACCTCTTTCGCGGTTGGCCGGGAATCCGGGAACGCCCCTGGCGGCGGTGGCGAAGCGCACATCCATCACTGCGCGTCATCCCACGCCATCAAACCTTGGTCTTTCCGGGGGCTGCAAACATTAAGTAACCCCCACGGGGCGCGCGGGGGGCAATGCTGTTCAACAACACTGGCAGGTGGGCGGGACATGCCGCTCGCTCAGCTCGACCGAGTGAGAGCGGCGAACTAAATCTAGTATTGCCTAAGCATGTAACTGGATCTGGACTCACTCAGGTCTCTCAATGCCCCGCCGCGGATCAAAGGACTGCTGCTGCAGTTAGGTGGGCATGACATGGCCTGGTCTCATGTCCCAGCCTTGTTCGTGGGCGGGCGTGGCGTTTCGACAGGCCAAACAAACGAGTGTAGGTAAAACAACTTTCTCGACACCGAGGACGTGGATGGAAATCAGATTCTCGCTGCAAGCAATATTTCGAATTCCCCATGTAGCCAGCCGGCCGGGCTCTCGGAACGGCTTCTTCAACATGCCTAAGGGGTCGCCGAGCATCGAGGCAGTTAATTAGCTGCGTAGATGGAGCGGATGGTAACACGTACGTAGCCTATATGACCCGTTCCTTGCCCGGCCGCCATGGAAATGCGATGTCTAATAAATACTCACGTACCGGTAATCAGAGCTGCCGAGAATACCATATCCGATACGTCGGAGAGATCTCAAAATACGCACCCAGGTGCGGGCTGGAAGGGCTGCTTGGCTAGAGGCGCGTCATTTCAGCCGGCAGAACTGCTTTCATCTTCGTCGCGCTTGACGCGCGGAGACGGTGTCGCGATAATACGTAGTTAGGGAGAATATGCAGAGTCGACGACGACAACGACAACGACAACGACCACATCCGATTTTGGGTTTCCGGCCTGTGGGCGCCGGAGGTCAGATACCAATCTTACTGCTTACTTCGTACATACGACGGGAATACGTATGTGCAATGATCTGGGCCCGGACTCCGGTTTTTGTGATTTCTGATATCTGACATGTAGCCTCGCCAGCGCTCACTATCGTCCACCCCCATGTCGTGTATGTATATATGTATGTATGTATATGCCGGCGGCGACTTCGGAGGGGAACCAGGGTACAGCACGCAACACTGAGGTTGGGAATAGGTAGATCTCGTTGAAACGGATAATGGTGAAGGTGAAACCGCTAGGATATTATTAATTTACGGAAGATAATCGCGCGGCCATCTACTTGAGTCAGTCGGTGACATGGGGGTTTTCTCTCGAGAAGTCTGAAACTGAGTCCCATACTCCGGTTTTCTCATCAGGCGCCTAGGTAAATTAAGCTGCCAAGGGGGGATAACTCTGGTTCAACCTACCGGGTATGACGCAAACCGTCCCCCATTGCCCGTCGCCGCTGACGAGATTGGGGTTCCATTTCTGTCACTTTTTCCGTCGACGTGACTTTTAAAATAAAGCTTGCAGTGCGGACCGGCCCATGCTTGCACATGCATCTCCGCGAACCGAGGGCGACGCGCGCACGTACGTAGCATCCGCCTCCAGCCAGCCATGATGATCTGCTTCCCCGGAACTGGTTTGCATGCATGTCATCTCGGCCCGCGCGGCTTTGAGCCGCCTGTCTAGTCTGGACGGACGCCTCATCTAACGTCCTTGCAGGATTGGAAAGATTTCTAACTGGCATATACCCAGTAATCATGAGAGCAAGCGGTAGGGAGAAAGAAGACAACAGTGCCTAGTACACGGTGTAACGAGGTATACTCAAAGTACAGAAAGATTTCTGAAAGTCTAGACACTAGGTACTCACTCCCTAATAGGGCATTCCTATTGGAGAAACATGACGGCTCACTTTGTTGGGCTTCTCGCAAGACGGAGCTGGCTCTCACTCCGTCCCATCCTGCTCACAACCGCCCTTTGTCGTCCTCACCTGCCCGAGGCTATCCCCCCTCGCCGAACTTGCTGAACCTTACTGTTTTGCCCCTATCCCGGCCGGCCCAATCTCCTACCCGGATCAAGCTCGTTCTCCCTAGGCCCCATCAAATTTCATAAGCGGCCAAGATCGACATGAGAGCAGACAGGAAATGGTGAATATCCATCAATAACAAATGGAGAGTAGATAGAAGAACATATTCGTCACGGCGTGAGCGCTATTAGGGGGTTCAAACAAAAAACAGACAGCCACCGTCACCATTGGGGTGGTTAGGGGAAATTGCTCCGTCTAGTCTTGCGGTTGTCGACAAAGAAGTGTGCAGGCAAAATCTGAGAGCTCACGAAGAAAGAAATATGACAAAAACCACTAGTAGTGTCTCGGGTTTAATGATGTGCAACGCCGGCCATGCAAATCAGAAATCCCCAACCTGAATAGTCGGCCTCCATAATTGTGTGCCGGCTGAGAAGTGAATAGCTAGCGCTCAGATTGCTTCCCGGTAGGAGTTCGCGCCTCAACCCATGAGGCGTTCTTGGTCCTCCATCAAATGGCGAATGGAACATTCGAAATACCAGATTAAGCCTCGTTCTGAATACGCTCGCGCGGACCAGGATTCCCGCAGACAAGACCACATCGCCTGAGAAGATCGGGAAATAAGATCACCAACCCACCCCAATTAATACGCCCGTGGTTTTCCAAGCTATGAATGGCAAGTTTATAGAACATGATCAACATCTGAAAGCTTGAATGTCGAAAGAAAAAAACAAAGGAAAACCGCCCGTGGTCCCCTATATATCTGCGCGACGTTCTGGGCCGACGTGCTTGTGAATGAAAATCGTAGCCGATTGTCTATAGGCCGGAACAACGCGGGAGGACGAAGAAAACGCCCGCACCGAGGACTCGCAGTTGTATCCTACTAGTCGTCGATTCAGCCATATCCTTTAGTTCCCGGTGGAACAAGCAGGATGTAGGTTCATTAAAAGAAGGATTCGAAAGACGCGAGGAGTTCCTGGATTTGCGATGACCAAATAGCTCCATTTTACTGGCTCATCCCGGGAGCTAGTGAGGAGGGTTTCGAAGAGCTGTCTCAACTTTGACACCACCTGGTGTTGTTGGGGTATCGTAGTAGCTTTGCTGGTGGGAAAGAGAGGCTTGACCAAGGCCACCAGGGCGGAACATGGGACCGCTCTGTGAGTCATGATGTCCTCTTGCCAATCCATCAAAGGATGCTCCGAGGTATTGGTGGCTCTGTGTCAAGTGGACCCCAGGCTGGCCGACAAAACTCGTCTGAGGACCGGGCTGATGCGGTGTAAAGGAGTACATGGCTTGGCTATTGGGCGGTGTTGAGGCATTTTGCCAGTGCTGGTATATCGGTGTCGTAGGGCTAGCGTATTCAGACGGTGAGGCGAAAGCGGAAGACTTCCTGCTGGTATCATGCTGTCCGGGGAAAATATTGGGAAGACTCATCATTTCTGGCATCTCAAAGTGCGTCCTTTCTGGAGCCATCTCTGAGCCAAGTATAGGGTGGGGCAATTGTGTGCCGCGGACCATCAAGTCTCCAGCATAGTCAGCCCCCTGCATGTGATGCGTCGGGCCGGGGGCTATACTTTGTTGATGGGACATAGTAACGTGCGCAGTACCGACTCTCTGGGGTGATGCAGTGGATGATATTGGTGTATGCCTCTGTTGTTCCTCCTCGTCCTTTGCAGAATCGAGCTCCTCAGCGTCAGATCCACCCCCTTGCGACACTCGCTCAATGGATGTGACGAAGACTGATGCTGATGGATCTAGAAACGGTGAGTGCTTCGTGGACTATGATCTTACTGAAGGAGAATGGACTCACCGATCTCGTCATTCTTATATCGTTCTTCTGCTCGGGCTAATTTGAAGAGTTCTTTTAACAGGGGTTGCTTCGTCGCATTAGCTGGGTTCTCCTTGTCCGCGAACCAGGAAGACATCGCATCCATCGTAAGGTCCGATAGCTTCGAAACGTTAAGATGGACTTTTTGAACGGCTGGGTGTTGGCGCTCGGCAGGTTCCACAATCAAGCGGAGAATGTGGACTAGCAGATACAGTCGTTCTGGGACTCGTTAATGTGTGATTCGTAAACCTCAACTTCTCAAGACTGTCGTCGAACATACCGTGTCTTAACAGATGGTCCGGTTCCTTGTGCCTCACTTTCTCGTCTTTATTTGTGCCCCATGGCTTGGGCCACCAGTCTGGTGCTTTCTCATCCTTACCGGTGTAAGGATGAGTAGACTGCTTCTTCGGCTCGACGGCTTTGATCCAGGCCTTAGCTATCAATTTACATGCGTTCTGCTGACACTCCTTCAGGATATCATGGTAAAATTGCCAAACCGCCTTGTCATCGCCAATGGTGATAGTCTTCTTTGGAGCAGTAGGCGTGATCAGAGGAGGGTCACTACGTTCAGAACGCCGCCGTAGTGCCGAAACTCGAGGCCGCTTCCTTGTCTTGTGGCTCTCTTCCACTTCGAAGGCCTCTAGTGGCGTGGGTTCCCCGTACCGCCGGTTTGCTGTCCAACGTCTTCCCAGTTCCATGGGATGCCGGCTCATATCTGAATCGATACCAAAGCCAGGGTCCTCATAAGGCTGGTTTATTGCTGGAACACGAGTGAGCTACGATGACTTAGAGGTCACCCCCCTACAGGCTAGACATACAAGGGTTGCTTGACAAAGCTCGCTGCATGCAACGCTCAAACTTGTCGACGTCGAAGAACTCCCTGACGTCCACCGACGGAGGTAAATATGGAGCGGTGAAGGAAGTCGTCTTGCCGTCAAGCCCGAGGGCAGCAACAAAATAGAATTTGCCCGGGACATTGGCCTGTTCCCGTAGGGCCTGGTCGATAGACTGTTTAACATTAAGCGCTGTTCCCGGTCCACGAGAACCACACATAACCTACCATAGGAGGGCGGCGGATATCCTGCGGTTCGGAATACCGACCTTCTTCGAGGTTCGGCTCTATGGTACCCCTTTCTTGAGGCCAATAGCCACGGGGGTAATGGTCCCGCGTCAACCTGCCTTGCCCCATATCTTAAAATGTAGAAGATTCCCTTCCGAAGAAAAGGGCGTCGGTCCAGCTGTATTTATCAGAGATGTTAATCGACAGGAGCCGGACGTTATACGGGTCCTAGAAGATACGACCTGCAGCTGAAAACGGAGCTTCTTGTGAGTGGCTATGTCAGCGCACCACATGCAGATGCGCACTTTGCACCACCTGGCTCTGGAATTCGCTTCGACCACTGGTTTCCTTTTCTGCGCTTCTGGTGCAA
The DNA here is from genome assembly GCA_004154915.1 of Monosporascus ibericus. Classification (NCBI taxonomy): domain Eukaryota; kingdom Fungi; phylum Ascomycota; class Sordariomycetes; order Xylariales; genus Monosporascus; species Monosporascus ibericus. The sequence continues at coordinate 41,511 of QJNU01000411.1, forward strand.
GGGGGTCAGATACGGATACAACAACAAAGCCGGACTAAGGCGACGATTAGGATAGATTGACCCAGATATGCCGAATACGACCGTTTCGAGTTGTGAGAGCGTGGGAAGAGCAACAGAGGAGAGATACAGTGAGCTAGCAATGATGTGCTTAGTCGGAGATGGTGTGCTGATTCCAGTATATGCGCAATGGTGGGCCTAGAGCTGGTGAAGAAAAAGGGTGCACAGATTCGTATCGATGGACCCAAACAAAGCTTGGTGAATTCCGCAGCGTATTATCGATGTGGAGCACCTTTGCGAGAAGGCAAAACGGACATCGAGGATCAGTGACCGCCGGGCAAGACACTCTTCTTTGTTGTCAGGCGGCTGCGGGTGCTTGCTTTCCTGAACGCTAGCCGGAGCGGATGGGACACCAAACGATAGTATTAGACCGGAAATTCAGCGGAGGTTGGTATGAGGCTAAGACTGGACCAGGCTCAGCATGGAGCCCGGCCTGAAGGACAAAAAAAGTCGATATTGAGGTCGTCAGAGGTCTCCAAGCCCTGTGTTCGCAATTTAACGTGTTGGGAATATCTCGTCTGGCCCAAGAGGATTATCCAGCTAGGCGCAAGCTCGTATGTGCCAGCGGCCGCCTTCTTTCGCTCTAGAAGAGTCGCGAGGTACGATCCTGACCATGGGGACCGTGAATGCCTCACCCCTAGCGCCTTCGGCAAGGTCAAAGAATGCTGATCTTAAGTTGGCAGGCAATTCAAGTTATCCGGGTCAAAGCGGATTCTACCGAGTTGCGAGCCCTAATGATACAGCACTTCCAGACGGGAGTGGCGGCGGGTTATAGGCAAGGAAAGGTAGACAAAACTAACACAAAATCTTAAGCAAGCACGCCCCTGGAGTGCTCGTCATGGAAGTATAAGACGTCAGCCAGTCGCTACTACTACCGTCCGCTACGTTTCCAGGCCTTGATGTAGGGAATTGGTAAATCCAATGTAGCGCGCCAGTACGGAGTAGTGACGCCGATAGGTTAAAGGGCATGCGGTAACCAACAGTAACAGTATGAATAGGAGGAGGCCGTATATAAGAACTGGCTTCGACCACCACGGCTGTAGCGAAACCTTCCGAAGTTTGGACAGAGCAAGAGATTTAAAATCGTGTGAGACAACGACCCCTCAGTCATGTAATTAGCAAGCTTGGCCTTCATTAAATAAATTCAGCTGAAAACGGGGAAAAAGAAAAGAAAAGTTGATATTGGATGGAGGCTGTACAGAGAGACCGGTACGTGTACTGTGTGGTGTAGTTTTGGACTCGTAGAAGGTTAGACCGAGTACAAAGCAGAGCTCGCATGAATCGAGATGGGGTTGAGTTGATGCGCGTGTGAGGACCTGGTCATCAACCCTTGCACTCTCTCCCTGCGCGATAAGCCCAAAGACGTGCGTAGTGGCAGTGGGCGGACACAGCCGGTCGTCAAAACGTCTGCAAACTGGCCTGGCAGGCAAAGAAGAAAGAGCCCTGAGCCTGTCCAACAGCCCATCCGGACCCGGGGTCTACGGCTGGTGGCATCGTTACCCACAAGGGTGTAGTTGCCAATACTTAGTTGGTACGGTGGGGTGCGTACTGGACCGTAAAGGGTACGTACCTTTCCTACCGGCATCGAATCTGTTTAGACATTGGCCAATAGCATCCGAGCATTTCTAGATGGACCGCAAGTCCGTATTGACTATCGATATTATGGCCAGAGTGGATAGAGTTTCTCTTGGGCCCCCTTCGCATATACAAATACACAATCTGGCAACGAATTATAGCTATCTCTTGGGAGACGGAAAAAACTCGGCCGGCGGCATTTGTCAAGCCCTGCTCAAATGCATGTAGTTTCCGAGAGGTACTTAGCAGCATCGAGCGGCTGTTACTACTGTGTATTGCGTGTTCTGTCCTGGGACTTCGCTTACCCTTATCATATACTCCTTGCTCGATCGCAGATCTTCCACGTTGGGTTCGAGCAGCGACGATAGCGACTGATATATGTAGCTATATACAACTACTCGCTAGTAGATACAGAAGAGACGGAAATAAGAACAAGGATTACGAAGAATATGTCTATAAACTATCCGGCTCTGGAATTTTTGCTAGGGTACTTAAAACCAATAAGAAAGGAATAAGAGAACAGAACCAAAGAAAAAGAAACCAAGAGCCAGTGTGGATACAGAGAAAGTATGGGAGCACATCCCTTGCATACCAGGCTAGCTAATTCGAGAATTAACTCGATAGCGGAAAGGCGTGGCTGTGGTTTCATGTCGGCTCGGGGGCACTTGCATAGCGTGTGGATACTGTGGAGACGGGTTCGGAAGGCCCACCGCCCTTAAAATCTAGCTTACGAAACTTCAAAAAGTACTGGTAGCTGGGGTATTCTATGGGATAGATCGCCCAGTCTTTACAATACAGGTCCGTGCCAATATGTACATTCTGGCTAGTAGTACTCTGCACTAATATAGTACACCATGAATCATGACGACTTCGTATACTGCTGCGAGCCTCCAACAAAGGGCCGTGTCCCGACGAATCTGCAACTATTGGCAACGACGTAAATGAACCACCGAACGACAGGAAGTTCGCCCGACTGGTTTGTAATAAGTAATTTATATATGCAATCCCAGGCGTTATGGCCGGCGTCCGATACATATCTATTTGTATCTCTATACAACTGACTCGGCAGAAAAGTCTGTGCTGGATGCTCCGGCCTTGCACCACGCTCAGATCCATTTGTATGTAGGTAATTCGCAAGAAAGATACTAGGTAGATGTACTAGATGGGGCGAACAGCCTTGTGGAACTTAAACCTGACTTCCGCTTGTGGGCCTCATAAATAGGATAGGCCCGCATATGAAATACCGATTTTCGACAGCTGCTTATGCAGTGGCACGGGTGTCCTGTCTGCTTGTTACGTGATGGGTGAGAAACGTGATATGACTCGATAAAGCTGTAGAGACGGTCTAATAGACATCTACTATACCCGCGCAGCCGGACGAGAAGAGCAGGTAGCCCGCCACCATTAAGTCGTATCGTGACGTTGGGCATCATGACTCTCAGCGCAATACTATGTCCGAAGGAAAATTAGGTGTTGTGGTTGGCAATCCACTTGCTTATTCGTTCGGCAGTATCTTCTTGAGCAACAACGAACGGCCAGCTGCATCATTCCGCTATGCGAATAGCCTCGGAGACCTACGTCGTACAGGAAAGCGCTCCGCCGGTATTTGATGGCGTTGGTCTTATTAATGTTTGCGTCAAGTGGGGTGTTCTAAAGTGTGCTTATAGATTATCTACTTAAGTGCCTCTCTGCCCGACCTACGCCATGTAGCATTATATTTCTAACATCATGGTTTCCAGCAAGAGAATGTTGAATTTTAGGCACAGAATATCAATAACCTCGCTGCTTGTTAGTGCCTTGCGCATGATGCTACGGAGTTTAACAACCCTCTCACTAAACGTGGCTAGCGCGCCAAGGCTTCTCAGGAACCAGACACTCTGTGTCTGAAGGCAGCAGTAAAAAGTCGTGAGAGAAACACCCAGACACAAGTTACAGAGCTCGCACGGGCAAGTTATTTTGTGACTAAGGTCAAGATTGTTCGCGACGTCAAGGGGCGGTGAGTCTGCGTTTGTAGCCAAATGCCCCTCCGTTAAACTGCTTGCTTCGCTTACATATCCCACCATAATCCAACGATGTCTTGGGACTTTCTCTCGTTCCATGAACAACCTACTATGTCATCGTCTTCAGATTCCATCCCCATACGATGCCTGCTAATAAGGTCTGTATGCCTACCTACCTTGCGTGTGTGTAGCTCCATGGGGAAGTAGCACATATTTAAATAATAACTGGACCCAGTTGGGCCAGCCTTCCATGTCTCAGGGAGCTCGTCCTCTCAGCCCCACGAATCGCCTGTCGTGGCCTTTCTGGTAGTCTGGGATCCACTGTACTTGGATCAGAAACAGAAAAAGCAACTTCACTGAGGTAGTGAGGCTTGTCGGGGTGGTGGAGAGTAGGATTCAACTGGTTGGCTACCGTTTGGGCGCTATCAGGTGCATGCCTTAGCCTACATGTATGTGTCAGTTCATTTTCTTTGTCTGCTTCACGGGCTCCAAGAGCAGATGCCAAAGCGCCAAAAACACATACGGACAAAGACTGCCCAGCTTGAAAGAAAAACTCCTAGAGTACACAAATCCCCTTGTAGGCGGAAGTCTATCTACGTAGGTAAGTAGTATATACCTCCTGCGTACACGTGGTTACGTACCTTGTACTTCGTAGATAGACACCAATGTCCCAACCAAGAAAACCCCACATAGATGAGGTAAATAACCCCGCATAGTACAACTTCAACTGCCAGGTAATCCTAGATAATGAATGCTTAAAGAAGATAAGAATATACCTTAGATACTCGCATAAAAGACCTGTTACGCCGGGAATAACATCCAGTCAAGGGGCGGCAGACGAAGCGCAATGCCGATCCCTCCTGCGAATAAGAAGGGCTTCTTTCCTGAAATGGTGTTGTTACCTACCACTGGATGGCAGTTCCCCCTGATCTCAACTACTCTTTTTTAGTCCACTTGGCCTTACGTTTCCCCGGGTTTCCCGGATCTGTCACCCGACGTGTCGGGCCGAGTCTCGCCAACTACTTAAAAAGGCACCTTCCGTACTGGACATGCCAACTGCCTCCCTAGGTTATAGGGTATTTATGGAGATTGGCGCTCGAAAGAACTGAAACTTACCGGGGCTCTCTACAATGCCGATCGTCTTGCCAATACGCTGCTCAGTAGGATGCTCCAAGTTGAGCGGTATCATCGGCTTGCTCCCAACCTACTTGGCAATGGCCTGCACCCACTGGTTGGTAATGCAGTGGAAAGAATAACAGGAAGTTCTGCTTAATCAACCTTTATCGAGCCTATTACCTCCTCGACAACAGCAGCATAACCAGTATCGTTAGCCTGGATTTGCACGCCAACCGACGGGGCCCGCTATGTTATAGGCCGTTTCCTCGAACCCAGCCTTTGGATGCCAAGTACATATTTCACCGTTTAGATAGGCTATTTGCTGAAAGGTGTATCGATTCGTTGCTGTAGCTAGCCTCATGTCATTCGATTATCCGCTCTACGTTTTCTTTTATTATGGCATAGGTAGGTGTTGATCGAGTATGCTATAGCACTTCGAAATGCACTTACAGTACGTTTCCCTGGATTATCATACAGGCGCCGTCCCGACCCGTTTTCGGAGTGTGAGTAACTATAGGTTTGCTTTGTAGGTTTACCGACACTGATCTTAACTTGCCCTCCAGGTACTCTGTGTTCATTTCGCATATCGTTGTGCCGACGGTGTCTTGTCGCGGCTAAGGATGGTTCGAGGCCTTAGGGATCGAGACTGTTTCATGTGGTAAACAGGCTCTCAGGATGCAACACGGACCAGCACGCAGGTTTTATCTCCCCATCAACTCGGATCCCGCTAGCAACCCCTCAGCTTTTCACCTGTCCGTCACGGTTCACTATAACCTAATTGGTGGAGGAAGACCATCACAGTCGCACGACGACACGGTACTTGAACTACGGGCAGCAGGCCAAATGCAGACACCCTTGCTAAGTCCCCAGGTAGTTAGGGCTCCTCATCTAATCCAGCTAATTAGCCCTCCTTGTGCCGGCCCCACCACCTTGTGGCCATGCCGCCACTGCGACCGTTTGGGCAAAGGGGAGTGGCAAGAAGACAGCAGCCATGCTCTCTCCATGTCGTACCAAGTTTCTGGGACGGGTACCGCAGTCATCCATCACGATACCTGCAAGGTAGCTTTTTCGAACCTCCGTTCTTACATGGTTGCAATTCTTGCCGCAAGCCGGCCACGTTCGAGCAGACTTCTCTGCGCAAACCGAGATGCAAAGAGTACTAAACCGAAGATGACCTAGCTGACGCCCAGACAGCTTTTTGGGTGGCTCCACTCTCTCCTGTTCTATATGTTTCCGTTAACTTACCATTCAGTACTGTATCCTTCTTCAATATACCCTCTTGTTATGGCCTGCTGAACGTTCTGGGTTATTGAAACGGTATAGACGTCTTGGTGAACCTTTCAAGTTAGGCAGTCTCTGGCTCTGGCTAATGATGTTAAACAGCGCTGGCCATAGGGGCATTATTGCAAGCCTCATGACGCACGCCAACGCGGACCAGTCCATTTTGGAATTTGTGTGCATAAACCCCTACGTTCAAAGGCGGCTAGTAAGGGACGGCGGGCTTGGCTCCATTACTCCAGACGATGGACACGGCGTTAAAGAGAACTACACTGAATATAATTCACACATCTGCCTGGTTGTTAGCCCATAATAAGTGTGGCCGAGCGATTGACTACGTGGCACGACAGCTGCCGCTCCAGAGCTTCTAGGGGGCCAGATATTAATCTCCCGAAGCCCGCAGGTTATCGTCTTCTCTAGTCGACATTTATACTATATTTCAGCGCCCTAGGTGCGGCCGCTAGCAAACTCCTTGCTGATGTTGGTGACCGTGAAAAGAGGCAAACTGCTCGCCAGAGACAGCATTCAGTGGTCTACGTTTTCACAGTCGAGTCGGAAGTCAGAGCGCCTTCCCGTCTTATACTCTGCAAATACTCATGTCCCGCAAAATTTCAATCTCTTTAGGGACATTGTGGCTTCGTCATACCACCCCTTGGCGACCCCCTCTACTTCTTCCTTTGTGAGGTGCCGTCGTCCCCTCCACTTTCCCACACACGGAGCCAGCTCTCTGGCACCCTAAAGGGGTAACCCGGCTAGTGGTACATATACAAGTATGCAGTCGAAGCAGGGTCGCAAACACGCTCATGTCCGCTCACCTGGCGCAAACCCCTGCGCTTACCCTGGGTAGCTACCTAGCCCACTTGGCAGCCCATCCTACATCGAAATGTCGTGTCGCCCTGCATCGTAACAAGAGATCTTTGACAGCCGGCAGAAGAACCACATCATTTATGACGGCGGCGTAGAGGCAAAAAGCACATCATCAGCACTGTGAAATAGAGGACCTGAAGATATGATAGGAATTTTATAGTGGCAGCTATGTTCCCCTATTGCTTCACCATCCTACTACCTCTCTCAACTCTCAAACTCGGCTGGGTCGAGTGATCCTTGCTAGCTGGCTCTTCGCTACCACGTCTACCTAGGTTTCTTATCATGACTCAGGCAGATACCATCCTGGTTCCGACTGCGTAGCATCGATCGTAACAGAATATTGATTCTGTGCGTCCACCGTATTTATATAAGGAAGCGATCCCTTTCTGCCCAACGGACCGGGGCACGTACACAGGTAGCATTTGAGCAGTGAAATACCTGGCATCCTAGCTATGTAGAAAAGGATCGCCTATCGAGAATACGGGGTAGCAGCATCAACGTGGTTGAGATTTCGTGGCAAACGCCGTATATAGAGCCTATCTCAATAACTACCCAAGCCAAGTTGCCCTACCCACCGACCTAATAACCCCGGGGATCACATCCCTAGATACGGCCATATGCGGCCCTGTCCCTTCCCATATCCACAGGTCTAGAAGTGCGCTTCGTTCCCAGGGAACGGGAACGCGGCTTCTCCGTCATCTCCTGCCCTGGCCTGCCCCTCAGGACCCTAGTCCGGCAGCAGCAGCCGCCATATGATCTACCGACGAGAGAGGCAAAGATCCATCTAGCCATGCATACCATAGGAAGTAGCTATACGACTACGTATGTAGCTAGCTTATCGTGGAAGCAGAAGAGCCGGGATCCAGAACTCAACCGATCAATCGACCGACCGGGGGCGAGTGGTCAACTGACGAATAGCCTTTTGAGCCTCACGGCTGGGCTTCGAAAGTCCCTTACATGCAATGCATACCTTAGGTACACATACCTGGCATGCTTTCCTTAGGAAGGAACGCAGGGAGGCGTACGCGCCCGGCCCCCTTCCATCAAGATTGCTTTTTGGTTTCTGCTGGTGCTGCTTACCGTCCGCGCGGGCCCTAACCAAGATGCTACCCATGTAGGCCGTCAGTGGAGAGGTGGCACCTTACCTGCGTACTTATGATAGATACATTTACGTAGCGGACTAGATGGCTCCCGGCGGAGAGCAGGCGACGTCACCAGTCTTTATTACATACGTACGTACGGACTGATAAAGGCGAGTATATAAGGTAGATAGCTTCCAAAATGTCGGATGCGAGAGAAAACGCAGGTAGACAGATGGAGCTACGTGCATACCTAGTAAAACCTTTACCACACCACCGTCGATCTCGACCCCGCCATATCTGCCCTCTACCCATTCCTAATAGCGCTAGTCTCGTAGTCCCACCATCTCCCGTGCGCAGGCCTCCAACGCTACGATTACTCATCCACTACAGACCCAGGCATATCGCAGCATGAAGAGCAGTGGTCTGTGGATCTTTCAGGTACATACCTACGGCATGTTGAACCGGGCGCGGTCTGAAGACGTCCACCATTATGTATACATGAATAGGTACCTACCTACCTACCTACCTACCATGTCCTCCGTGCGTGCAGCATCGTCTAGGGCAGTCCCGCGCAGCAGCCAGCCAGCCAGCCAACCAGCCAACCCGTACGAAACTCGTGCGCACCGATCGCTTCAGGTAAGACGGGACGATTGAGATCCGGAGGCCGGGTTGCTTTACTGGCTTGTTTCGTTTAGGCTCTTTATTATGCTCTCCCACCAGGAGGTATTAAGCACGCGCACATAAAGGAACTTGTGGGCCGGGGTGCATGTGAAGGGTAGGACACGTGCGAGTGCGTGTAAATGTGTGTGGGAGGGAGGGTGTGCTGGCGGCAAGCCACTCAGCCTACCTCATAGATCTTCGTTGTGCATTGCAGGATCTCCTGTGATCGGGTTCGCACCGTAGATCTGTCAGAATGATCCCGTGTGGGAAGAGACAAGAAAGACGTGCGTAAAATCATCCGCCTTGTTCTTCTCGATTTTCACCTATTCCTTTCTGGGCACATGAAATCCGGTATCGTAGCGTACAAATTAATTGAGTATATCGACCAGTGCTAAAATAAATAAATAATAAACAGCAAAACTCTTTACACGATGCGGCAGGCCCATATCGGGACACTGTCGGTTACACCGCCTAGAGTCATTTAACGGCGTCCTACTCCGTATCGAGACCGGCCTGCTTGACCAGCCCGTAAAATATCCCCTTCTTCTTAAGAAGGGCCTGGGGCGTGTCGAATTCGACCACCTCACCCTTTTCTAGAACCACGACCCGGTCGCTATCTAGGATTGTGTTGAGGCGGTGAGCGACCGTGATGATGGTGCGGTGGGAGAAGAGATCTGATCGTAACGTGGCCTGGAGCATACGGTCCGTCTCGACATCGACGGCTGCCGTCGCTTCATCCAGAACCAATATGTTGGAAGGGGTGAGCATCGCCCGCGCCAGAGAGATCAACTGTCGCTGGCCAGCTGATAGGTTGGAACCTGGATAGATCAGCAGGTCAGCTTTTGTCCAAGGGGCATTTGCTGGGTTCGGTAATGCGCTTAGAGGGGTTGTCAAGCCGATCTTAGTTACAACCATGCTCCATAAAAATGCATGTGTTGGCGATCATGCAGGAGCGTTATTGAAGGACGACGGGTGCAAAATAACGGAGTTTCCTTTCGTATCGCCTGAATGGGGTCACTTCGGCGGTAGTGTGCCCTTACACAAGTATGTAGGTACCCAGAAAGAGGAAACGGAAGGCTATCAATAGAGCCGAGAGAAAGGATCAGCCATTTTGCTTACCTGCTTCGTTGATTTTAGCCTCGAGGCCACCTTCCATACTCGCTACATGGCCCTTCAGTCGTGCATGTTCTATTGGCATCCAGTTGCATTAGCTTAGTCACGAAGGAGGGAGGGAAATGGTTTTGAATAGCTATGCGGCAGACCTGTGCTGTTCTGGTCCTGCCGTGCGGAATTGGGGTGGTAAGACTTGTGTAGCACTCACCAAGCACGCTCCAAAGTTCCGTATCATCGTGAACGTGACCAGGGTCGAGGTTATCCCGGATCGTCCCTTCGAACAGAGCCGCGTCCTGGGGAATGATGGCGAGTCTCCTTCGCAAATCCAGTAGGCCAATGGAGGACGTGTCCAAGTCATCTATGCTTATATGGCCGGTGACGGGCTCAATGAGCCGGAACAGGGACAAGGTCAATGATGATTTGCCTGCTCCTGTACGGCCCACAACGCCGATCTTCTCGTGCGACTTGATGTCGAGGTTGATATTCTTCAACACTAGATCTAGCCCTTCCCGATACCGAGTGCTGAAGTTGTGGAACTGGACAGCCCCGTTTGCCGGCCAAGCGACCGGCGGCCTACGATGGGGAATAATCTCGGGAGCCTCACTTGGCAAGCGTGCATATTCCAGCACGCGTTCCACCGATACGATGTTTGTCTCCACTTCGACTGTCTGGCGGACGATCCAGTTAAGAGACGTGGTGATCTGCAGGGCGTGCGACATGGCCAGACCGACCATACCACCAGACAGACCGCTGTGGTTTGTGACAGAGATGACAGCGAGTCCGGCAGCTGCAAGGATGATGACGGCACCGAAGAACTCCAAGCGTATAGCTAACCATCTGTTGGCGCTAATAGACGGGAAATAAGCCCGTAAGTTCAAATCAACGCGCCACTCGTTTTCCAACTCAAATCTTTCCTGTTGGCGGTATGCCCGAATCGTGCTGGTACCGCCGAGCGACTCCTGGAAGTGTGCGTAAATGGGGCTCCGACTGACACTATCCAATCTCTTGAGTTCTCGTGACGTTCTCAAGTAATATCGCTGGACCCAGTAGTAGACGGCGCTCAATGGGACAATCAGGGCGACGAAGGCCGGAGTGCTAACTGAGATGACCATCAAAATAAATCCCGAGCGCGCTAGATTGACAAAAAGCATATTGAAGGTCCTCGCCAAAACCTCATCCAGTCGATAGACGTCACTAGAGAACCTGTTGAGGATTCTGCCAGCAGGGGTTGTATCAAAGAATGACATGGGTGATCTGAAGATGGCGGTAGCCATTCTTTCATGTAGCTTCCTTGACGCTTCAATGGAGCAGAATATCCAGAGGATTAAGGTCTGGACGACTGTCAACGCAGAAGACCCGACGCCAAAGGCGAAATAAACGCCGACGAACATTCCGACATTGGGGTTGCCACCGGCCTTGCTGTTCGCATTCGCCCAGTCCTTCAGCCAGAAGCTGCTACCTGGGATAAGGTCAGTACTGTTGCACTATATTTCCACTATTCTTTTGATTCAAGGTTACCGATTTGCGCTGACTGTGCAGCGATCAAAGTAATCAGATAGATGGCCACGGCGATGATGTTGCTGGTCTTGGCATATTCCATATAGACTGAAGAAGTTAGCTTTGAGGTCACGACAGAGTAGTGTGGGAGAGAACATGACTTACCGTCCCATTTAACTTTCCCTTGCTCGGAATGCTCTTTGGTCTGCCGAGTCTTAGCACTTGGATCTTCCTCGTCAGAAAGTTTACCTCGCGCGCCACGGAAGCTCGCTGCGCTGGCTCTTCTTAGAGTAGACTCGCTGCCGGTCCGCTTCTTCGCGCCGGAAGAAGGTCCGCTCTTGATAGGCGCAAGTTCCGCGAGGCGTTCTTGGGCCTCTTCAACCTCTTCCTGGTCCAGCTTGCTCTCAGGCTCAATATATGTAGATGTTTCACTTCCTGACTCATCAGGGCTGGCTACCGAAGATGACGGGCCAGAGTCCTGTCCAGCAGTCCTGACAAGATCCGCAACGCCTCCTTTCATAGCGATCAACTGACGGAACTTCCCACTCTCGATAATTTCACCGTCACGGAGTTGGTATATGAAGTCTGCATCAGAAAGGACCGAAATTGCGTTCGTTGCCAAGATGCGACATTTTGAGGAGAGAAGACCCTTGGGACCCAGCACGTTGTCGATGATGTGTCGGCCGACGTGAGAGTCGACGGCGGACAAGCAATCGTCTAATAGGTAAATATCTGCTCTGGCATAGACGGCGCGTGCCAGAGCGACGCGTGCTTTCTGGCCACCGCTAAGGGAGATACCCCTCTCACCCACAACAGTCTCATCACCGTCAGGTAGCTGTACGAAGTCGTCAAGCAGGGCACAGGCCGCGACGGCTTTTTCGTAGAAGTTCGAGTCATACCGGTGCCCAAATATGATGTTCTCTTTGACCGTCGCATTCATGATCCAAGGCTGTTGAGCCACGTATGCTACAGTACCATTGACATTGACTTCACCCTCCAACTTCCACAGATCACCGAGGACGCTTTGTAGAAGAGAGGATTTGCCCATTCCGACTCGTCCCACGACACAAGTGAGCTCTCCTTTATGCGCTGTAAAATTGATTTGTTTTAGGACAGTCTTGGGCTCATGGCGGTTCCACGAGAAGGTACCATTTCGAATAGCGACCGCTTCTCGTCCCCTTTCCTCTACGGGAGGCCCGATGACAATGGCGTCAGGTTGGATCTCTTCGGCTACGAGATAGTCCGTAAGACGGCCTACAGCGACAGACGCTTCGATGATGGAAGTGATGACCATCGGCAGGACAGCAAGCGGGAATGCAAGCAAATTGAACAATGCAAGGGCCGGAAAGACGATCTCGGTAGTCAAGGGTCTGTCCTGCGTGAAAACGAAGACAGTAAAGGTCACGCAAGAGACCAGAAATGGCGTGGAAGACCAGGTGAAGTTGGCGAATGCCTGAGCTGCACCAATCCTGCGTAGATTCTTGAGTTCAAGGTCATTTCGGACGTAGTTCAGCTTGTTCATGAATGCTGTACTCCAGGCGTAGAGCTTTATGCTCTTCATATTGTTGATGATCTCGGCGATCAGACGACTTCTCGCATCCTTATTCTTCATCTGCTGCTTCTGCAAGCGCTTCATAAGCCTAGCAATAATGCCATTGACAGGGATCATAACGATCATCACGCCAATCCCGGCAAGCATGGACCATCCGACGAGCTGGTAGAGTGACACCATGCAAATAATAATCTGGAACGGAGCGGACCATATCTGCTGGGCAAATTGGGTCAGATCTTGGAGGCGTTGTGCGTCAACAGCCATGAAATTGACGATGTCACCGGTGGTTTTCGAGGCTCTGCCCTCATTTGAGAGCTTCAATGATTTCTTGTAGATGGCTGATGACAGCCCGGCCTTGATACGCATACCAGTAACGAACGACAGTTGAAAGTATTGATGCTGGTCGTTCGGTTAGTACCAATCGACGGGCCCTAGCCAAAAACAGCGAGTTTCCCCGCTTCACAGATGCACTCACTATCATGGAAGTCTGTAAGGTGGCGACAACGAACATAGCAATAGCAATAGCAGCACCCTTGATAGGCGGTTGAGGTTCCTTATCCTTCTGATAGGAATCAACGAAGTTAATGAGGTACCGCAATAACTGAGGTTGTGCGAAAGCTGAAAGGTCGTTGACAACCTTGAAGGCCGCAGCAAGAGCGTAAGGCCCGCCGTATGCGCGGAGTAAGGTCAGCCATAGGGATGGGCGTTCCGTATGCTTTAGTTGCGGACCCCAAGCCTGCTCAAATCTCTCACACGCGTTGGCGGTCTTGTCACTAGGAGAGAGACCCCAGAGGTCTTCTTCGGTGAGAAATTGTTTGTAGCCGAGCCTCATCAGGGGAGTCATCCAAGAGAAGGTGAGTCGAGAAAATACGGTTGCAGTTTCGACAGGGCATTCCTCGCCTTCATCATCTACCAAAACCTCGTATGTACTCGCTTTCTTGGGCCAGAGCCACTCAAACAGAAATTCCACAACGGATAGACCGAAGCCGACAGTATAACTGACAAAGTATGGTACGTTCTTGTGATAGATCTGCTGGGATACCAATGATCGGAGTTTGACGGTGTATGCGATTATGAGGAGCAGCCAGTAGAACAAGACCACGCCATTGGCGTTCCTTGTGCGCTCGTGCTCGAACCATTGAATCGAGAAAACAACCCCAAGTGACAACAGTGTGAGAAAGGTCGTTAGGAACCGAAAGTCGCCATACCAGACGCCGGGGAAATTGCTGATCTGGACGGCTAGCTGAACGACGATATCGACGATGATCAGGCCAAGCAGAGACTGTGAACGGATTAGCAATGGGTTCTATTCCTGTGTATTCGGATTCCTCTTCTTGCTCTACATACCTGCTTTGTCCAGAAAACTCCGTCCTTGGGGAGGCCGGAAAATTTCTGCTTTCGTAGGATGTACCATATCGCAAGGGACCCGCAAACGATACCAAACGCTGCGACGGCGAACACCCAGACGTCGATGAAGCAGGGGGTAAAGTCGTATCGGAAGGGGCTCAGAGGGCCCCAGCCCTCCTCGTTACCGCATAGTGGTTGCTTGAAGTGATCGGTTGAGCTCAGATAGCCCTTTCCGAGCTCCTCTAACTGAGCTCTGTAGCCCGTGAAGGAGCCCGTAGAATGGAGGACCTTCTGGGATTGGTCGCCGAGCAGCATGACCAAAATTACCTTAGCTTGTGCGAACGGAAAAGGACAACCATAGGGACGGAAAGAGAGCGGGATTGCGCAATTGAGCAGAGGTCTGATGGAAGGGCGGCTGGACACTATGAGATTTTATGGTGATGAGTAGGGAGTGTTTTGCCAACCGACCTTTTTGTCAAGCAACTCGGTGTTTGTAATCAGATTCCGGGCCGCCTTTGTAATCTGCCAGGCAGCTAAGCCCTAAGCCAGGATTACCAATGACGCTGAGCGGTGAGTTGCTAGCTACTTCTATGGAACTCTCGGAAGCTTTCCCAAAAGGTTCCCTTTTGATGACGGAAGCTGGCCATATCCAACCTACAACATATCATACCTATATGGTAGCACACATACCTGAAGTAGCCATTGCTTGCATGCAATTATCACGAACTATTTTGTACTGTTATGTACGCAGGTCCCATGAACTTGATCCTTCTATGGATATAGCTACATATACATGCACGTTAGCATTGCGTTAGTCGCCTGCATGTACCTGGACCGCTCTCGGATGCACTGATGTGGGCCCGTACACTGGCATGATTGCGGGGCAAGCTCTTGAACCTGCGGCAGACGGGACAGATGGGTTTGCCGTCTAGTTTATCGGTTTGTCCTCCCATGCTATTCGGCCTAGATTTCCAGGCTACCTTTACAGCTTGGCCTTATTGGGATATCCAATTGATCAGGCCCGAAAGTTTTCCGGACGGGAGTTGCGGTTGTATACACCCGCACGGATACCTCTTTATTGCGTTTACG
The DNA here is from genome assembly GCA_004154915.1 of Monosporascus ibericus. Classification (NCBI taxonomy): domain Eukaryota; kingdom Fungi; phylum Ascomycota; class Sordariomycetes; order Xylariales; genus Monosporascus; species Monosporascus ibericus. Next base: position 56,744 of record QJNU01000411.1, read on the forward strand.
ACTGCGAATATACCACCAGTCTCACTTGACTGTATGTGTTGCACCAGTTTTAGTTAGCCAAGTCGATCAAAGACGACTATCAGTTATTACGTCACACCTCCAGTAAAAGAGGCGCCGTTATGTTAGGCCTTGGCAAAAATAGATCATAAGCGAGCCTGGCAAGCTCATTCGACATGATAGGTACCTGCGATGATTGTCCATGCTTCTTAATTGGCAGTCTGAAGAAATCGTACAACCGTCTCTGCCAGCCACTGCTGTGCATCTAGCTCCTCAACCCTATGGTTGCCTCCTGGAATGGTCCCGGAAAGTTCACAGGCAATGCCCGGCCGACAAAGAGTCCTCCAATGCTTGACCAATGCATCCTTATCAACTGACTTGGGGACGAACTCATCCTGTCCCGAGTGCAGAATCAGGATTGGCTTGTCTATCCGTTCCCAGAAACCAGCAGCGACGTCATCCGGCAAGTCAGGCGAAAAATAGTTATCCTCACCACTATAACGCGATTGTTAGTTTAGTTGGGATCCATAGGTGAATTTAGTGATCAAGGCGACGGACTCAGCTGCAACGAGCGCATACCAGCGGAAAACAGAAATTGGTGTACCCTGAAAAGAAGCCGGAAGGTGCTCCAACGGCATACGCCCGTACCCTTTACCGGTTGCAATGATGTTCTTTGCCGCATCAATACTTTCATCAAGCTTGGACTCTCCCATCTCCATGGAAATCGCCCCTCGGTCAGAAACGGGGCCCTGCAGAATGTATCCTTCTACCGGACTCAAGCCATCATGTGCAGGGTCGGTGTACTCCATAATGTCCTATGTTTGTTAGTACGTCTCGAATAGAAAATAAGCGTGTTGCTGAAGGCAATGACGGAGGGGACCGGGCACATAACGAGGCAATTGTATACCTGACACCCAGTAGAATGGCCAATCAGAACCACCTTCTCCTTCCCAATACTTCGCAGATATTTTACTAAGGCCGAGATGTCTTCCACGTCCTTAACTAAACTTGAGAAGCCGAAGCCTAAGAAGGAGCTCCTCATCCTAAACTCGAAGACCGAGTAGCTGAGGTCCGGCTGGCTCTCCAGTCTCTTTGCTATAGCCCGGGGATACGGGACGGTATGTGGCCCATCACCAAGTCCGCCTATGAATACAAGTGCATTTCTTGCATCTGGAAGACCAGTTTCGTACGCGCAGGCATGAGGCGTTAGCGAATCAAAGGGGTGGACAACAGTCGGAAAAGTACTGGCTGGTGACATGGTCTTCGATTGGCAGTTTCGAGCTCTAGACTCGCTCGAGGGAAGACGTGCAGAAATCTGAAAGCTACCAAATTTAGATCAAGCGTTCTTTCCTATCGTTATATAATCTTGACCTTGCCTGCCTAGATAGGTAAGATGTGTGAAGTTATTGTCGGCTTCTGAATTCTGTAGACTTGGGGAACGTTCGGAGGTTGCTGAGCACGAACCAACCGACAAGCCGCCCATAGTGGGGTACTTAGGCAAGTAGGTATTTATTTACGTACATAAGCTACCTAGTAGGTAGCTGCTTTAGCCTCTGAAAGCTCAACCAAGGCAATGTCCATTGCTCCCATACAGTATTCTCTCCAAATACATTTTGTGATGGTCGCTGGGATGCTCCCCAACGTCTTCCAGACGTAATTTCCGTGTAATAACTTATCGGGAAAGATGAGATAAATACAACATGGCCAAAGATCATTCGGCTTCCAGAAATGAACTCTTCCAACAAGTACGATCCGCTCCGCTCTTTGCTAGTTAAATAGGTGGATGATAACCCTGCTCTCTTCCGTACTGGCCTCTAACTTTTCATTGAAGCTCAAACCTAGGTGCATCAGCATCAACGATATTACACTTCGCTCACCGGACAAGAAGGCCAACGCTAAAGACCTCATAAAGGTAATAGAGGATCTTTCTGCGGTCCTTGATGGCCAAATTGCCAAAGATGCGTCCGTTCTAGACGAGAAGCTAGCCGACTATGTCTTCTTTCCTCTCTCCAACGTCTTGCGTAATCAGCAACAATATCCTATCCGACTGACTGAGGTCACCATCAAATGTCTGCGGAACCTTGTTCAGTATGGCTGGAAGAGCAAGACCCCACCTGATCTTGCTCAGCAACTTCTGATCTTACTCACTTTCATTATCGGTGGAGTACCAGGGCAAGACAGGAAAGATCAGATTCCAGAGGAGACGGAATTGGAAGCCTTCAAAGCTCTAAGCGCACTCACTCGATCCCTAGCGTCCTCAGCGACAGGAGCAGCGGCTTTGGTGGATGCGAAATCGATTCCCGCTTTAGGCCATATTGTCAGTGTTGTGCTTGACGGGATTACTGATGGCAGGACAAACGAAATCCAGCTTGAGGCACTCCAGGCGCTGGACGCACTGCGAGAGGCCGTTAAAGATCGCGCAGCACTTGCCACCTTTTTGCCTGGGCTAATATCCTCGCTCAGCAGGCTTCTCGCGCCGCCGAAGTCGCTAAAAACCCAGAGAAGAGTTCTCGTCAAGGGTATTAGCGCAGTAAAGGATGTGTTAGTGAAAGTTCTGGGGGATGTCCAGGTCATGGGCATTTTGAAGAAACAGGAAGCGTCCAGTTCTGATGCTAATGTCGAGGGCAAAGTGTTGACAAATTCGTGGCTAAAAGCGACAGCAGCCAAGGTCAAGCTTGCACTAGCATCCATCCTGAAGTTGCGCAATCACGACTCCGATGATGTTCGATCTGTTTTACGGAGACTCTGCCTCACCCTGCTGGATGAATGTCATCAATCCCTCTCAGAGGCCGTCTCAATCCTGGTGGAGTCCGCAATGATTCTCAGCGATGATGACGAGGAGAGATCAGCCTTCGAGACCAGCTTGACTGATCTAGCCAGGGTGTACCCGGAACTTGGGGATACCATTAAAAACACTGTCTATAACTGGGTAACAAGCATGCCGCGGCTCATACAGGCTGGTGAGGAGAAGACGAAGCAGCAAGCAATTCAAAATCTACTGAAAGGCCTCCATTTCGTCAACACTCTTCAGCTCGACTCGTCAACCCTCGAGAATACGCTGGCCACTTCGCTTCGAGACAGTGGTACAGTGCTACTTCTGGGATCAAAGCCTAGTGCCGTACTGTCCGAGCTCTCCATAAATTCTCTTGAGTTGCACACCGCAGATGTGGTCAAGCGAAATGAAGCCATCGTGTTCCGACCTGTTGTGATGGGTCAAGAAAATGAGAGGTCCACACGTGCCGCCATCCTCGACTTGGTTGCAAACATTGGAACTACCTTGCAGCGGAATCGACTTGCGAGCGACATGCTCAACCATACCCAAGAATCCACTGGGCCGGGGCAAGTGGCATCGTACTGGCTAGCGTTCGAGCTCGTCAAGTCAATCTATTCGCAATCATCGGAGATAGACGAATTCATTGATTTTACGTCCAGTGCTGGACCTCCGGATGAAACTGACTTCGTTTCTCAGGCACTATACTCCTTTTCCGTTACCATATTAGACTCGCATGCTGAGGCTGACGAAATAGATTGGCGACTCCAAGCACTAGCTCTAGAGGTAACGACGTTCACTGCTTCCAGATTACGAATGAGCTTCCAGCCAGAACTTATCGACGTACTATATCCGATTGCCACGTTCATGGGCTCCGACAATCACCACTTGCGGGACCATGCAATAGTCAGCTTAAACAGCATCGCGATATCCTGTGGGTATTCGAACGTCACAGACTTAATCATTGACAACGTCGATTACATGGTCAACTCTGTGTCTCTACGCTTGAATACTTTCGACATATCCCCAGCCTCGACCCAAGTTCTACGAATGATGATAAGGCTTACTGGTCCAAAGCTAATCCCGTACCTCGATGACGTTGTGGCGTCGATCTTCGCAGCACTCGACAATTACCATGGATATCCGATATTTGTAGAGAGCCTGTTTAGCGTGCTCATAGAAGTGGTGCACCAAGGCGCTGGTTCAGACCAGTTGCTCTTCGAAGAAGCAAAGTCGTCGAAAATGGATCATAAAAAGAGTCTGTCCCAGACTATTTCAACTAAAGGAGTCGTTGACATCTTATCAGAGCGCTTGGAGAGGAAGAGGAAGAGGCAACAAGAAGACATAGGAGTTGGGGATACAGAACCTCATCCGAAGCGTCCATGGGAAGTTACCAAGACAGCGGCCGAGCTTCTCGAGGAAGTAGGCCAAGGGCCTGATGAAGACCCAGAGGAGCATAGTCAAGCAGTCGAAGAGCAGCCGCCCCCTAAGACGCCAACTTTTCAAATACTCTCACGCATCACGAATCTTACACAACACTATTTAACCTCGCCAAGTCCAACCTTGCGAAAGTCCCTACTCGACCTCCTATCCATCGTTTGCCCCGCATTGTCGCCTGACGAGGAAACATTTCTACCCTTGGTGAACTCGATTTGGCCTGTCTTAGTCGAAAGACTGTACGACCCTGAGGCTTTCGTCGCAATCTCCGCGTGCAAAGCTTTGTCTGCGTTGTGCCGAAGTGCCGGCGATTTTCTTAGTACTCGGATCAAGACCGAGTGGTGGGATAACCTGGGAAAATGGTGCAAGAAGACTAAGTCCGAGGCGGCGCAATTAAGGGGCAAGGCGAGAGCCAAATTCACGGACACCAGTGACAACAATCATGAGCGTGGAATCATTATACCAGTCCTAGTCGGCAACGACATGGAAACCATAAAATTGGGTGCTGCCCTCGAAACCGTTTCGAACACGGGCCTGGGGAGGTTTACTCAGGCCTCACAGACGTGGGAAGCGGCTCAGGATCTCTTGGTTTCGATCGTGTCGTTCGTTCGTATCGATGATGATATCTTGGAGCAAATCCTGCGCCTTTTGGCAGATACTTTGGCTTCTAACCATGGAATCAGGTCAGCGCTCGAGGCTATTGATGCAGACGCTGTCTGGCTACTCATGTATCAGGAAGGATGCATGCAGCCGTCACCGCAACCTGTAATGGTTGGCACGAAATTCGTCAATTTATCATAATCTAGCCTATGGCGCCCTATGCGCGTGAGCGTCTAATGAAAAGAGAGTCCTCAGGTCCAATCTATCCTGGTGATAAATATCCTCCGCTTATACGTATAAGACCCTCATAGCCATCGTACCAGCAGAAAACTCTATATCCACCTAGCTTCCCGGATTAGAGTTCAAATCTCAATATTTCCTCTGTTCTAGACCACCACAAGGAAAGCCTATCGAAATCGTCACATCGTTCTCTCATGCCCCATCATTCAAAAGCAGATAACAACCATAGCACCGAGTTCCGCTGCAGTCCGGTTGGGGCGGGCATATGTGGGACTGCCGCAAATCAACTACATTCGGGCATCCTAGCTTTGGCCGGGGCATTCGTAAGCCGCGAGGCCTACACGATAATCTGAAGCCCACTTCCGCCTGTCTATCAGGAGTAAAGGGACAGGTTCACGCGCGGCCGTCGGAGCCTCCGGAAGGGTATTCGGACTGGGTTGCTTCACTCATCGACTTTCGGGACTTCCCCTTGGAATGCTTCGACGAAGTGCTGCTGCTCTCTGTGCGCGGATGCTTGCAATTTTTGTGGATGTCCCACTGCTTGAAGTGCGTCTTGTACATCTTGTCGCTACCAAAGTTCGTCAGCATCGAGCTACACAACCCCGTACGTCGAGATATGGGGGACACACGTCGCGAAGAAGTGGTACTCCTGTTCCATGATCACCTTCAGCTCCCTGAGCTTCTTGTTCTGGTAGAAGTAGAGGTCCGTGATGGTCTGGCGATGCTGCTCCCACCCCTCCGCAGTGGCCCAGCCGTACTGGCTCACTTTCGCAGTCATGGCAATACAGGCGGAGATCCGATTTCAGGAGTTTTCGCGTCGAATATGGCGGTTTCGCTATCCTCAAGCCAGCGGGTTCTCCAGTGCTTACTGAAAAGCAAGATCGGATCCCAACCGAAGACAAGCCCACATCTTATACTTCCTCTCGCTTTATGATGTTTCGCGATGGGGACACAAAAGTACTACACGTCTCACTAGCGCGTCTTAGCAGTTACAGGCCATAGAGTCTCAAAATATGCGATCTGTTTACCTGCCAATCCAGGTTGAACGTGGGGCGGCTCACCCAAACTGTAGCTAACCAAAATCTACCCGGAAAGAATGCTCCACTGCACGAGATTTGCAAGACCTGCATCTTCTTTGCAGTGTCGAGGCTGATGAGTCATCTCTGAGGAGTCTCAAATATCCATACAGATCTCGTTGTTTTGGTCGCTTCCCGTCGGCCCCCAGGTCCTGGTGGATTCTCCTTGCCGGTTACCGATCCGCTGTAAACTTGTCGACGGTTAACTAGCTGAAGAGGCTGCGGCTACTCGCAGGCCTTGACGGCTAGCCTCGCGGTCCGCTGGTCGACGAGTATTATGGGCTATCAGCTCATAACGTGTCAGAACAGCTCGCTGGCTCAGGAGTTTGGCTGCTGATGTTTATTTTTCTTTTTCGTGACGTGGCAACGATCGCTTACCTTCTTATATGCTATACCGTTGAGGCGACCGGGAGGCGCAGCGGGAGCGGCCGCTTTGGCTAGCCTGCCATTGCTAAATGATTGGCATGCTGACCGTCTAGTGACCCTTGACACTACCATGGTCTCTTTTAAATGTAACTCGTGTTTCAAACGCAGAGCTCTCAGCCTTCTCACGGCCTCATATTCCTTCTCCTCGTGCTTCCCAAATAACAAATCGCTTCCGAAGACATGACAGGGTATCCTATCCAGTAGCGAAGGCGCAGTAACCACTATCACCCTTCTAGGACTGGCGAAGGAAAATCTGGGTGCATCGAATCCACAATTCGATAAAAGGGGGGGCGTTATGGGCTTGTGTTATGGCCTAAGGTGCTAAGCGCTTTTTGGACACAAAGAAATGCATCGTCGCCCTCAGGTCAACAGATCACCGTCGTTGCCGAGGGCATCGAGGAGCACGGAGGTCGTTATGCACGGTCCCTACGCCCTCGGGGGTCAAAAAGAGGTCTCCCGGCCGCCATGGTCGCCATCGTCCTTCGCCCAGGCCCTCAAACGTCGCCGCGCCTGCGGAGACGAACTGTCGCGCTAGGGAAGATGTTCTCGTTTTCGCCTGCGACAAGACCCAGCACGTGGCGTTGCAGCGTCGCTGCGACGGTCGACGCGATTTTCCACGTTGCGCCGGACCCCAATCCTCGGGTCGTGATGAAGAAGGCCGCATGTGTTGACTATCACGAGGTGGCTTGCTCTCATTGGGTTATATGCTACGTTGTAATGGGACGAAAGGCGATTTTCCTGTCGATTGTTTCTCCGCGAATCCGACATTGTTGCGGCCGTTGCTATTCTTAGGCTCACCGTCAACCTCGCTGGCGCGGCTAGCCGTTCTGCCTTGCCGTAGCGAGGCTTGATGGTGTTGACGAAGCCGAGGTGGTAATTCAAAAGCCCTTGCAGACGCAGTTGGCCGTGTACTGTCTCACTTACCGCAAGTTTGCCCATCGAAGGGTCATGTTCGATCCGGATCATATTACGGGAGAGCAGTGTTGTCTCTTAACCCTATGAGAGTCTGATAACTCAGCCTACGGTCATGTTGTTGGATGTTAGTGACTGTTGAATGGAAGAAACATTACGGTCGCTGCCCTAACAATGCTACGTAGAGTGCCGAGACCCCCTATCCTGCTAAGAGACATGCCAACCACGGTCCACCTCAAAAGCTCTTTTTGGGGCTATGCCGTATATCACACAAAACAATATCTAAGTCTATATAAGCCCCAACATGTAGCGGTGTGCTGGACACATGTCGTAACGTGCTAAGAGTCTTTGCTTATTTATTCACCGCGTCCATAATTAGAGCGACGTATACGATCCTTGCGTGGTACTGATTTTGGCTTACTAAAATGACCACGCTCTCCCTGTCCACCTCAATTTCATGATGTTATTTATAGCTGAGATAGGTCAGGCTCAGCTGAGTACTTCCCCGCGGGCCGTATAGCTATTTTACTGTCAGAAGATTGTCTAGTGTAGGACGCGCCAGTTAGGGACGTTGACAGGTCGGGGCGGCGGCCTGGCAGTAACAGAAGGATGCTCGGCTTGTGGTCTCGGTAAGTTCTTCTTCGCCCCATATCAACGTTACCGGCGAAATCTGACAAAAGAACAAGAAGTACCCTCCCCGCGTTCATGCGGGCAGTCAGCACTAGGAATGGGGAACCCTGAATCAGAACATAGATCTCGGACGCCGTACCGGCAGAGTTCAGGAATTCGCCCGAGTCCAGTCCACTTCCAACCCGACGTATGCTGATTGCTTCCGCGGAAGCTTTATCAACTGGCACTTTATTTCAATACAGAAGAAGCTCCATGTGGTAACATACGCGCGTCCTAAAGGGCGCTCAGTTAAGCTACGACGGTGACCGTGAAGGTGGACTTCTTAACCCCAGATGGATGTCCACGTCCTCCACTTTGATGCAAGCATGAAACTGACTAATTAGTTAAATGTCCCAAAAGGACCAGAAGTAGATGAGTTATCGTCGTCTTTCGCTGGTTCTTGTCAAAAATGAGGAAGCGAGTCTGGAATGACTGAACAGAAAGGGGTACTGGGACGTCTACTTACGTGTGACCCTATCTATACGGTCTGAACATCAGTATTTTCCAACAACCTACGTTCCTTACATATTCCCTAAAGACAGGAAGAAAGTCGCTATCATACAGGCATTATTTCAGAAGCTCAGGGGCCATGCAATATCGATTGGAGCTTATGACTCCTCTGCGTTACTGGACCGAGGCATTGATTCAAGACGGGCGAGGATAGAATCGCCCAACGCACGTCAGGTTCGATCGCTATGGTTCGAGAGGATTCTCTATCGCGTTTTTGTGACATTACGGCCACTAGAGTCATGGGTTTGGAGCGAGACAGCGAGGTGATCAGTTCAAATGTCATAGTTGGCGGTATATGAGAGTGTAGGACACTTTGTGCCCATAGACGATCTCGGGCAGCTGCCTGCCGAACTAGTCCCTATACTTTTAGCTTCCAAGGTCGCGGACAATTTAATTGACACATCGAGAATTTATAAACTACTACAGGATATATGGTTGAGAAAAGGATTGAAAAGATTAAAACGAATCGTATTTTGAGATATCGAGATATATATCATTCATTTTATATCGTTACTTTGACTTTTGGCTTTTTCCTATAATTAATGGGTGTACGGCGACCAGAATCTTATTAGGTAGTGTTCAAATTTTGGTGTGTCAATTAATTTGTCCACGACCTTTGACTTCTAAGTCGTCTGGATGCCCCGCCTATGAGACTTCATACACCGTGTTTATCACCCTATCATTATCATCGCTTGGGGAACATCTACGACGCCCAGGTCACGGCACCGTTTTCGGACTTACCTACGTTGCAAGAAGACCCAAGCAAATCACTTATGGTCTATCCTCGCAGCTGCCTCGTTAGCGTCGCCTTCAACCATGAGTCGCCCCTCAGAACTAGACAAGCCGCCAAGCGTCAAACTGCAAGTTAAGCGGAGTTTGAAATCTAAATGGATAAGTATTGATGCATATACCACTCGATATCTGGTTTCCATTTCCGTCCTTCTGGCACCCTTAAACGCATTACCTTCTGGGCTCTGGTCCGCCGCCACCGGCATGGATTTCACGGCGTCATAGGTGTTCACATCCATACCTATTGAGTAGGCCTTGGCGGCACTTGTGGAATCGGCCAATCTGCCGTTAGGGAGGGTTGTTATAGTGGAAAATCATGATGAATTGCGTAAGCAGTACCGCGTTCGGTGACAGCCGGGGAGTATTCATAGTCCCATACCGTTATGCACAATTACCGAAGGAGAGGCCATCCCATAGGGAGCAAGCTTATTGCCCAGGACTGTCTCTGTCGCCATGGGTCGCCGTAGACAGGTGGTATCACGACCGGTCCCCAGAGCAGCAAATACATACAAAACGTTACCCCCGGAAGCATACGTAAGTAACCGACTTCCTTCCATATCTCTCCACCCGTAAGGCTAGATTGAACGCTTCGGGACCCATTCGTGTGGGCCGTACTAACAATAAACCACGGATTCTGCTGTGTTAGCGTACCAAAGCTAAAAATGGGCTTGGTCACTACGGCGTACTAAGAGACACCCTTAAACAATATTGAAAACACTAAAACAAGCAGAACTCCACCAACAACCCACACCCCGCATTGCAAAGCCACTCAGAGACCATACTAGGGTAGGTCCGGCCATGCGCCCCGCAATGCACGAGATCCGGTTCCGATCTCTCGATCGGAATAGCCAAGGTGGTTGACAAAAAAATTGATAGTGCCTGCGGCGTTTTGTGGGTCGTGGGCGTATCAATATTTTTGTCAATCACCTCCGACAGCTTGAGTTCCAGGTTTAAGGTGTAGTACGATAATGTATCCCCGCACTGAAATCGAGGGGTATGTGTTCCCTAACGTTGACTACGTTACCTCCCATCGTGGAGTTTTCTCATTTCCGGGGGGGTCTTTCCTTGCACCTTCTTCCACCCAGGCTGAATTGTGAGGCATTGATCCAATAACCTCGTCCGCCGGTCTCAACGTGACATGCTTTGATATACCCGCTGCATTCGGATACAGCATCAGCTTGGTCGCCTCATGCAATCAGAATGTCTCCATCGGGCCGAGTGATGAAGTCCAGGGACTCGGCCGGGCACCTTTGACTTAATGTCGAAACCACCGCCATCGATTAAATAATCATCCTCTGAAAATGATTCTAACTCTTTCTTGTGAACGGAATCATGCAAATCTCTAATATCTTCGTGTAATTGGCGTGATGTAACGACAAGCGTTTGTGGCAGCATCTGGTGAGGTTGGAGAAGGTTTGTGAGCCGGGTACATTTTCTTCGGTAAGCTCCTTAGCGGGCTTCAGATAGATGCCAAAGGAGCCTTTCAGCCCACCTCGTGCGGTGGCAGTAGCGGTTATGCTTATCCGCTAGAGGCCCCCAAGATGCCAAACTAAGCAAAAATTGGTGGCGCTGACGCCTTATAGAAGGTATATAACCGGGCACCTGCTTGTTCGTTACGCACTATTTCTACTACGCAAGTTAGCATATATGCTACGTATCTATAAGACTTGACGTCATTCGACCAAAACGTATCTGCAAGCCATGCTATAATATAAAGGAGGGCTCCTATAATACGATGCCACGAACTATGGCTTAAGCTAAGTCGCGGTGTGGGCGGCGTATGGACACTCATGTGCCATACCATCCCAGTGAGGCTAGTTGACCACCAAAGGTCTGTCGCGCTGCAGATGTCCAAGGTGGCTTATGAGCGGTTCCCACCGAGCTGTCTCATTATCACTGCCGGTCGGTCACTCCGGCCCGCCGGGCTCTCCATCCGCTTTCGGCTTCTTCCTAAATATCCCACTTCGGTGACGATAATCCGATCTATCGTGCCACGTATGGATAACCGGGCATCTGGGACTTTACTATCCCCCTCATGGTATTCAGATATAGCTCTATCTGCCGACGCTCGGTGCGTGGATTATACCCCTAGGGTGTCTATCTGTAGTTATATATGTACAGGATTCCCACGGCACTTCTCGTCGCTTCTGAGCGAATTCTCCTTAAATTCTCCGTATGCTTCCTTGGGGTTCTCCTACAGCAGCTCGACCTCCTGACACTAGGCCACTGCAACTCCAGCCTAATTCTTAAAGTCAGTTGGCTGTCTCTAACAGTGAATACTCGGATCTGCTTTGGAAATGTTCAAAGGCTCAGATAGCATAGACTCGATCGCTTGGGGAAAGGGTCTCCCGGCCTCCCTGACCTCCATTACCATCCTACAACTCCTGAGCCTATGGTTAGCATATCGCCTCTTTCTAGCCCTTTACAACGTATCCCCTTTCCACCCGCTACATCGTTTCCCTGGGCCCAGGTTGGCGGCGGCGTCGTTTGTCTATGAGTTTTGGTTCGACGCGATCAAGGGTGGGAGGTACGGGCAAGAGATCAGGAGGCTCCACGACATCTACGGCCCCATCGTGAGGATCAACCCCGAGGAGCTTCACTGCATCGACCCCTACTTCATAGACGAGATCTACA